>VWZI01022754.1:471698-559830 GCA_013396835.1 Psilopogon haemacephalus
AAAAAAAAAGCCTGAGGTTTGCTTATGTAGTGAAATTAGATTATTGGCTGTGAAAAGAAAATAATGGTGATGTCTGTATTACCCGTTCATTCTGCTTGGACATATGAAAACAAGGGCACAAACAGAGATGAGGCAGCCTCTGCCTGGTTATCGCTGTATTAACTCTTCTGCCTGAACCTGCACAGCTTATTAACCAAAATTTATCTTCTTTCTTCGCAGCTGATGAGGAATTTGATGAGCTTTGCTTTGAGTTTGGTTTGGAGCTTGACGAAGTTGTAAGTAATGTTTTTAGTTAATATGGTTAGATTCTGATATTAAATGATTCTGTGATTCTATGATCCTATTCGTTATGTTTTCAGCAGATGTAGTATAGTTGTGGCACTTATATTTGGTAAGAGTTGCTGGCCAGTGTGTACCAAGGAAAAGTCTATGTCATCTCTGGGTTTGATTTAGATTCTGTACCTGTGAAAATTTGCTGGTGCTGTTAACTCTGTCCACATAAATCTTGTTCACATAAACCTATTTTGATACGACTGACAAGTACACTTGATGTGATGGGACTGAGAGCAGCCCTGTGGAGGAAGACTTGGAGGTGACAAGCTGGACATTAGCTGGCAACGTTCACTCATGGCCCACAAACCAAGCATGTCCTGGACTGCATCCCCAGTAGCATGGACAGCAAGATGAGGGAAGGGATTCTGTCTCTCTACTCTGCTGAGACCCTACCTGCAGTGCTGTATCCAGCTCTGGAATCCTCAGCACAAGAAAGACATGAACCTGTTGGAGTAGGTCCTGAGTAAGCCACAAAAATTATCTTAGGGCTGGTACTGCTCTACTGTGAGGACAGGCTGAGAGAGTTGGGGTTGTTCAGCCTGGAGAAGAGAAGGCTTCAGGCGGAGCTTATTGCAGCCAGTGAGAAAGGTAGCCACAGACGTTTTAGCAGGTCCTGTTGTGACAGCACAAAGGCTGATGGTTTTAAGCTAGAAGAGGGAAGGTTTATACTAGATAGAATGATGAAACATTGTCCCAGGTTGCCCAGAGAGGTAGTAGATGCTCCATCCCTGAAACCATTCCAGGTCAGGTTGTTAGGGACTCTGAGCAACTTGATTTAGTTGAAGATGTCCCTGCTCACAGCAAGTGGTGTGAACTAGGTGACCTTTAAAGGTCTCTTTAAACCTGAAATATTCCATGATTCTGTGATATTTTAATGATATATACTAAAAGGCATCTGAACATCTTAGGTTACGCCTTGTTTCAGAGTAGACTTGATATGACAAGTCATTTGCTGACCTATTGCAAAAAAAAAGGTCTCGTTTCTCTTTTGGGATCTGCCAGCCTGGAGATTCTTGTTTCTATAATCTCTAATTCTTCCTATTCTGTTATCTTACTGTCATACTCTTGTCAATGTTAAGATATTTCCAGTGAAAACCAGTTTTTTGCTTCCATTTCAGACATCTGAGAAAGACATCATAAGTAAAGAAAAAGGTGAAGAAAAGGCAAAGGGTGCATCTGAGACTGTTCTCTATAAGATTGATGTTCCTGCCAACCGCTATGATCTTCTTTGCCTTGAAGGCTTGGTCCGAGGACTGCAAGTCTTTAAGGAAAGGTAATGCAGAGCTGTGAGATTTGTGCCTGCTTTGTTACTTGCTTAAATTGAGTCTATGTCTTATCAATAAACAAACTTGTCACTTGCTTGGATTTTGAGTATGATCTCAAAATGATCTGAGTAGCTCGTCTCTGGGGGAAGGATCTGTTGTATGTTTTTTAAAGACTAGACTAGAACATTGCTGGAGTTTGGATCTGTTAGAAGAACTCTTCAGCTGCTGTTGCATTTCAGACTTATCCTCTGTAAAGAACTCCTGGAGAGTAACTGCCCTGTGATCCTCTAGTAAATACCAAATTAAATAATTTATTTCACTTTTCTGGTATGGCTTTATATTCTTGAATCCTTTCTTTTTGCTTGACTAATCCATTTACCATCCCACAGAAAACAAATTTTAAACACTTAGCTAATTACATCCCAAGAAATATGACTACGAAAGTTTTCTACATGGGAGCATTGCTGTATTTCTAATTTCCTGTGTTTTGAGAATTAACTTTCAATTACAGACCCCTTTCTGGTTTCATTCTAGGATAAACCTGCCAAGGTATGAAAAGATAATACCACCTCAGGGGGAGGTGCAGAGGCTGATTATCACTGAAGAGGTAAAGTATTTTCTGCACCTTTGTGCATTTGTTGAGAGTTTCTGAACCAGCAAGGCTGATATTGGTGCCTATTTTATATGAGCAGTGATAATGGAAGTAGTGAGAGGTAAAGAAATTTACTGACTAGTTTATTTTTAGGGAGAGAAAGAACCTTGTAGATCAAATCAAAGTTTCTGATGCCCACATTGTGTTGACGATCTGTGTCATTACACAGGGTTTTTCTTCCCCTTTGCAGTTCTGATGTATTTCCATGATTTTTCCTTTTGGTTACCACTTTACAAAAGAGGGTTTTAGTAAGAAAAGTGCACATTTAACCAGTCTTAGTTTTCTGTGTACTTGAGATTCATCACATATTATTGTAAATTGCAGACTGTTCAAATCCGACCTCATGCTGTAGCTGCAGTCCTTCGTGATATAACTTTTACCAAGGAGCGTTATGACAGTTTCATTGACCTCCAAGAAAAACTACACCAAAATATTTGCAGGTTAGTGCTTACATTTAAAGTAGCTTATAGTGTCTACATGTATGACTTGATCCAGGCTTCTCAACGTTGCCCTTTAGCTTTTTTCACAGTTGAGTGCATAGAAGTATAGAACCTCAAAGAAACTCCAAATATCCAGTAAAATAATTATTTTGCCTTCTTTCTTTCTTTCTAGGAAGAGAGCACTAGTAGCAATAGGTACCCATGACTTGGACACCATCTCTGGTCCTTTTACTTTCACAGCTAAAGCACCTTCTGAAATTAAATTCAAGCCCTTGAATCAATCTAAGGAGTACACAGCTTCACAGATTATGGATCTGTACAGGGTAAGTGGGATTTTTCAGACTTTATGCACCAAATGCAGGAAGATAAGCATGCAAGTCTTGACATCTCTCATATCCTTATTAAGAGTTGACTTTGTAAATAAAACACAGCTATTTTCTCTAGCTTCATTGAACATTCCACATTTTGCTTATTCATGAGAAATTCATGGTGATACTTTATTATCCAATGCAAATTTGTGGCTAAGCATAACCCTTAAAATAATGATTTTGATGCTAAGACTACTGAGACTAATATGATTTATCAATGTGGATACTGATGTTCATTATGCCCTTAACATGTGCAAGGTTATTAACATCTTGTAAAACAGTTGTCTGTTTCTCTGTCTATACTGGTAAGTGTATCAAGCTGAGAAAAGCTTGGGGTACATAGCAAAAATTTTTTTTAATGTTACTTTAATTTGGCCAACTTACTTGAGGAAGGTGTTAAATTATTTACCTAACTAGGTAACAGGCAAGCGTAGCTGAGCAAAAGGGTCAAGTCTGGCACTGCTCTTGGCTCAGCATCTTGATAAAACTAGGTAAAGACTAGGAAAAGATTGTAAGGTCTGATTTTACATTGTTTTTGTGGGATACTTGAAATGTCAGCATCTGAAAATTATATTTTTATCATCATCATTGCAATATACAGCCCTGTGGGAGTACACAGACTGGTCATAGAGGTCAATACATTCTTAAAGGTCTCTGACTAAAGATGCAGAAGAGACCTGGGAAATAGGGAATGTCAGAGATACATGAAACGTTCCTGTTAATCTGTGAGCAAAGGATTGTGGCACTGTGGAAGTTGACAAGTGAGCTTGTGTGAAATTCAGGCTGTGCTTTTGTTCCTCCAGACTGACAGCCACCTTCGGCACTACTTACACCTGATTGAAAGCAAGCCTCTTTACCCTGTCATCTATGACAGCAATGGTGTTGTTCTGTCCATGCCACCAATCATCAATGGTAAGAATACTTTTGACTAACTTATACCATTGCTGCTATTTTGTGTGTGTGAGTCAGACTAGCCAAAATAGTGATGTGCAGTAAGGCTTTTTGTTTCTTTAACATAGTTTCACTTACTATTTCATACAGTCTGTCCTTTCAATTTAAGTGCAGCCAAATAATTTTCTCCCTTCCTGATCAGCTGGAGTTCTTTTTCTCATCCTCGTCAAGAGAATGTAGAAATCCCACTGCATTTATCTTCTCAGACCCTTCTGGAACTCAAGGTTTCTTGTGGCAGGAGTCTTTGTTGGGAAAGCATTTTTTTTCCCATACAATAACATTATTCATCAGCCATTTTATCTAAAAGAAGCATGCAAGAAATTTGTAAACTGCTAACTGTAACTCAGTTTTCTGTGGTTACAATGGGGAAGATTTCACCAAGGACTTAAGCCCAGTATATTTATCAGTAGTATAAAACAGTTCTTGAGATTCTGGAAGACTTTGATGACTTTAAAAGTGTAAATTGGTCTAGACTGTTTTGTGTTGTTTCTAAACATGGGTTTCCTCTGAATACAGAAAAACCTGTGGGTAAGTTTGGAGAACTGTGTTTACTGAAGCTAAATAATGTCATGACTTGATGTCTCATGACTCAGATGTCAAACAAAGGTACCTCACTGTACCTATATATATAAATAAGAAACCAGTAGCTTTTCCTACGCTGACTGATAAAATGTGCAGTGATAATCTCTTTGGGTTTCTTAACTGAGCTCATCCATATTTTAAATAACTAACCACATCTTCTTAAAAGGCAGCTCAAACTCTTATGGTAAGAACAACTGTTCTAAGTTGGAGGTGGTGTCAGCCACTGTGCTCATTCTTCTTTGTTAGGCTCTTTCCAAGTTTGGAGCGTTCACTGTATGACAATTGCCTGTTGTCTACATTTTGTCACGTAGAAGGCTGTGCCAAATTTAACACCTGTCTCTGTTTTGAAGAGCAGTGTTTGAGAGAAGCTTCCAGGTTAAAGGTACTTTTTAAATAGATGATGAAATGCAAACATCTGTATTAGGTTTTTTGATTATCTACAAGCACTTAAGTGAAAGGTTATGTTTGCTTTGATGCGAATCCAGAATTGCTAAATGGATTCCATATGCAAAGAGGTTCAGCAGAGGAACCAACTACTGGGGCACTTTGCATCCCGTTCGTAAGACATTTGAGGGCAAAGACATTTGCCCTTATGTCTTTGTTCTACCTTGCATATTCCAGATGAGAAACAGTTTGAGTGCATCAGTGATGTGCTTCTATGCACAGCCCATGACTCCCTGTACAGAAATAAAGCAGATTCACACCTAAAGGTATACATACTAGGACCTGTATCTCTAATGTAGACAAACTCATGGTGTGCAAGAGATAGAATGATAGAATCATTTTAAGTTGGAAAGGACCTTTAAGATCATTGAGTCTAACTGTTCTCTGACTCCACCACGTCTGGTGCTGCATCTTCTAAACACCCTCAAGGATGGTGATTGAACAACCTCCCTAGGTGTTCTATTCCAATATTTGATTACCCTTTCAGTGAAGAAGTTTCTTCTAATACCCAATCTAAGTCTCCACTGGCACAACTCGAGGCCATTTCTTCATACCCTTGCACTTGTTTCTAGGGAGAAGAGACCAGCCTCATTCCAATCTCCTTTGAGACAGTTACAGAGTGTGAGAAGGTCTTCCCAGACTAAAACAACCCCAGTTCCCTCAGCTGCTTCTAACAGGATGTGTTCTCCAGATGCTTCACCAGCTTCACTGCCCTTCTCTGGACCCACTTTAGCACTTCAGTGTCCTTTTTGTAGTGAGAGCCCCGAAACTAAACCCAGTACTCAGTCCAGTCTCACCACTGCTGTATACAGGGGACAGTCACTTCCCTGGTCCTGTTGGCCACAATACTACTGATAAAGGCTGTTGACACTGGCCACCTGGGCATGTCGCTCATGTCCAGTCAGCTGCTGGCCATCATCCCAGGGTCTTTCTCTACCGGGCAGTTTTCCAGGTATTGGCTTCTTGCAGAAGTAGCTGTGGAAATTCATCCATCTAAATCACTTTATAAGACATTTCAGACATTCCTGTCCAAGGCTGCTTTCTTACACAAGCCACACATTAAATGCAAATACTTTCCTAAAGCCAGGAAAGATGAGAAGTGCAGAGCCACTTTGTCACCAGGAGGTGGCCACTGTTCTGTTGGTTTGCTGCTTTAGCTGGATCCTGAAGTTACTGTAAATGTGTGTCTTTCAGTGTAAAGCATAACCTGGGCAGTGAGTCTGGTCTGTCTTTTGCCTCTTTTTGATTCATAGACTTAGCAAGAATGCTATTTTGGTAAGAATTGTGAGTGTTGGTGTGGTAGAGAGAGGCTTTTTAAGTTGTGGAAGATGACAGTGTCTGAATCACAAAAGGAGTCAGTGTTGGTGTCATTACAAGAAAACTAATTAGATTTCTTAACATGTTTTTGTCTTCACATGTTTTAGGAGATCACACAAAAATAAGCTTAAACACCAGAAATGTGTTCGTTGAATGTACAGGCACAGATCTGACAAAGGTAAATGAATCTTTCCTGCTATGGATGTGCTGGAATATCACTGTTTCCCCTCTGGGTGATAGGGCTCCAGTGCACAAAGACCTACAGTAACCAGCTCTTTACTTCATGGAGCCAACCTCCCTTTTCAGGGGTGGGATAAATTGTAGGACTTTGTGTGGAGGGAATTCCATGTATTTAGTCCTGCTTTATAGACAGTGTTGTGGTTTTGTTTGACTTAGTTTTTTCTCCTGTGTCTTTACATTGATGCTGAATCATCAAGAAGTAATATACACGTAGTTTAAGTAAATTTGGGGCTTTTTTGTTGTTGAGCACTTTTTCTAAACCTGGAAGGCTTCAAAAAGAGTAAAATTCACTAAGACTTATCTATTTTGTAAGAAATCATCTTGTTTCCTACTTAAAATTTGGGCTAAGGGAAGGAAGACAATGCTTTTTCTTCTTATTTATCTTTCTGAAGCAGGGATGCTGTGAAAAAAAATTGCCAGGTGGAAGTCTTTCCATATGGAAATTGTGTAGCTTAAAGCAAAGCATGACAACTGAGTAGTTACAATTGCCTTTTCTTGAATATGGGCTTTGCATTCATTGGTAGTTTCCCTAAAGTGTCTGTATCTTGACACTTAAGAGCAAAAATGCTTTTAGCTCACCTTGCTATACCCTGACATGTTAGCTACATGAGTCAATTGGCATGTTGAGGAGTGGCTTCTAAGCAAACTGCTAAATAACTGCTTCTTGCTACTGCTTCCCTTCATAGTAAAAATCCTTGATAGAATTGTTTTGATTGGAAAAGACCTTTAAGATCATGAAGTCCAACCATTTTCTAACTCTACCAAGTCTGATGCTAAACCATGTCCCTCAGCACCACATCTCTGTGTCTTCTAAGCATTTCCAGGGATCATGATTCAACCACTTCCCTGTGGAGCCTATTCCAGTGTTTGATAATCCTTTCAGTGAAGAAGTTTTTTTTTAAGGTCCAGCCTATCACCTGGCTCAACTTGAGGCCATTTCCCCTCACCCTTTCACTTGTTACTAGGGAGAAGAGACTGACACCCACCTCACTACAACCTCCTTTGAGGCAGATTGAGAGAGTGAGAAGATCTTTACATACACATACATATAAATGCACCACAATGCTTTGCTGTTTACATGAAAAGAATTACACTGTGAGGCATCAAAAAAATAACCCTCATAGATTGGGCAGTTGATCTGAATCTCAGGATGATGTTCTGTTATACAAAGCTCTTAAAACATTTCCTGGAAAACAGAAGATTTTGCAGCTCAGGTTATTTGATGAGATATTACTAAGTCCTTTGGCTTCTACATTGTCACTTAACTTCAGTGAAATTACTTAGGTAGACGGAAGATTGGGAAGACACAGTTTCAACTGGTAATAGAATATATCCACCAGATCAAGGGAGGTTCTCTTCCCCCTCTACTCTGCCCTGGTGAGACCTCATCTTGACTACTGCATTCAGTTTTGGGCTCCCCAGCTTAAATGGGACAGGGATCTGCTGGAGAAAGTCCAGCAGAGGGCTACAAGGATGATTAGGGGAGTGGAGCACTGCCTTATGAGGAGAGGCTGAGGGACCTGGGGCTTTTTAGTCTGGAGAAGAGAAGACTGAGAGAGGATTTAATAAATGTTTATAAATATCTGAGGGATGGGTGTCAGGAGGGAGGGGACAGACTATTCTCACTTGCTCCCTATGATAGGACAAGGAGCAGTGGATGTAAGCTGCAGAACAGGTGGTTCCACCTCAACACAAGGGGGAACTTTTTTACTGTCAGTGTCACAGAGGTCACAGAGCACTAGCAGAGGCTCCCCAGAGAGGCTGTGGATTCTCCTTCTCTAGACACTTTCAAGGCCTGTCTGGATGTGTTCCTCTGTGACCTGAGCTAGACTGTATGGTCCTGCTCTGGCAGGGGGGGACGTGGGGGTTGGCTTTAATGATCTCTTTGGGTCCCTTTCAACACCTGACAGCCTTTGAACCTGTGAACTGAACTGTGAATAGACTCTGTGTATCTTCAGAACAGAGCTAGTGCAGTGCCTCAGCCTCTACATTCTCACATGAACTTCAGTGAAATTACTAATTAGACTGAAAGTTGGAAAGACCCAACCTCCTTTATTACACCCCTGCGTATCTTCAGCACAGTGTTCAGCAAAGATACACAAGTGCTTGAGAACCTTGAAACCCATAGATTAAGTTTTCACATAAATCTCTCTGCAGCAGAAAGAAAACATGTCTCCAAGTTCAGTCTGGTACTTAAGACTGCCAGGATGTGGTTTGCTAAGTTATTAAATAGAATGAAGATAGTATAAGACAAGACTTTTTTCCCCTCATTTTTTTGTTAAGATATTTTGTTTACGTCAACACAAGCAGATAAGAAATTTCACTGTAAATTGTTGTCTTTATCTTGTAGGCAAAAATCGTTCTTGATACTATTGTCACAATGTTTAGTGAATATTGTGCGAAGCCATTCAGGTGAGTGTAGACCTGCAGACATTGAGACAAGGCATTTGGTCTATGTGTTGAAAACATTTTTACTTCTGTTTTTCTGTCTCCTGTCTCTCTCAGCGTTGAAGCAGTAGAAGTAGTTTATCCTAACGGGAAAACCCACATCTACCCGGTAAGCATCACAATGTCTCAGTACCCTTGGGGAAAGGATTTTATTTGCAGTCTGGTAAGAGTGACATTGTTTTCTTTCTCTGCAGCAGCAGGATATAGAATCATGGAATTGATTTGGTTGGAAAAGATCTTTCAGATCATTGAGTTGAACTTTTATCTAACTCTTAACAAGTCTGCTGCTAAACCATGTCTCTCTGCACCACTTCTCTGAATCTTTTAATGTGCTGGTTTTGAGGTGTAGTGAACATTATACCTTAGCATTGCCTGTATGTTAGTGAGTCAGGGCCTTCTCTAGCTACCAAAAAAACCCCAACTCCATCTTCCCCTTATCTAGAAAACTCCTTCTGAAGCTCCACTAATTTGTGATAAGGCTAAAAGTACAGTCACACTGATACTTCAAAAAGAAAGGTCTAAGGTTACTGTTTAAGGTTCATGGGATACAGACTGCTTCAGGAACAAATAAAGATTGCAATCAAATGTAATAATCTGTGTCAAAAGCTTTTAAAACCTACATGTTCCAAATCAGGAACAATGAATGCAGGAAGAGATCTTTCAACCTTAAGCCAGTGGACAACTGAAATCAGCCTCAGCATAACTTACTTATCAGATCTGGACGCTTCAATGCCCTTCAGTTAAAATAACTTTGTAACTGGATGTTTCAGTCTGACAGTTTACAGACTCAAATGCTGTGAAGGGCTGTGAGGCACAATGACAACTCCAGTAATGGAGTCTTTACTCTTTGGTTTTCCTGTTAAGTATAAAGGAAGTTATTCCTCCTGTTGTCATAAACCTCTGCCGTAACCAAAGCGTCTTCCCTAGATAAAAAACCGAGCAAAAATTCCCCGGTTTTAGGTGATGATGTATGGCTAGAAGCTTGAAAACACTCAAGTAAATACACACAAAATAACTTCCTTAAATACACAGCAAGCTTTCTAAGTAAGACACTGGTACATATTCGGTACCAATATGGAAATAGCTTATATTCATCTGGCTGTGGACTAGCACCCTTCAGGTCCTTTTCCACCAGGCAGTTTCCAGCCACTCTGCCTGTAGCATTCATGGGATTATTGTGACCCACGTGCAGGATTCATTACTTGGCCTTGTTGACTCTCATCCCATGATCCTCAGGCCATAGTATAAACAGCCTGTCCAGGTCCCTCTGTAGAGCCTTCCTACCTTGCAGCACAGCAACACTCACCCTTTGTGTCATCTGCAAACCAACTAAGGGTGCCCTCAATCCCCTCATCTGGATGATTGATAAAGATTTTAAAAAGAAAACTCCCCCATAACTGATCTCTATCAGGCATCTCTTGTAGCTGGCCACATCATGCACTTAAATACATTTTCAAGAATCCTGTTCTCTGAAAATACAAATTTTATATTCCATACTTGGCTGTAGATGTGGTTTTACTGTAATTAGAAGATGCTGGATTGCAAAGATGTCAAAGCTGGATCTTCTTAGGAAGAAATGGCAGGCACTGGGTGTGCTAAAAGCTTTGTCTGTCTTCTTAGGAACTGGCTTACCGAAAAGAGAAGGTGAAACCTGAATTGATTAACAAGAGAGTAGGAATCAGGTATGTTATTGCAAGTGACAACATCAAGTTTTACTCATGAACATTAATTGTGCGAAAAGGTACTAGAAAACAGTGATTATTGCATTGATCTAAAAATGTTTAGATTGTGTGGTTTTTATTTTGTCATTAATTTATTGAAAATGTAAAGGTTATCATGGGTAATTGGATCCGCTCTGTAAGGCTTCTTTCCTTGTTTTCAAGGGAAGTGAATCACAGAATATTTTTTATGGCCTCGCACAACAGTTATGAGGTAAATAAAACTTCCTGTCTCAAGAGTCAGAATCTGAACTGGTTCTGATGAAATGCCAAGTCTGTGTTCAGTCCATAAAGCATCTGGAGATTCTCTGTGATTGAAGGCAATGTAGCAGAAACATTGATTGCTTTACAAAGCCAGTCAATACGGTGCGAGATTCATAAATCACCGCTCTCTTGTTTTGCTACAGTGAGACTCCATCGAGCCTCGCAAAGCTGCTGACCAGGATGTGTCTGAAGTCACACGTCGTAGGGAACACGCTAGAGATTGAAATCCCTCCCACCAGAGCGGACGTTATCCATGCCTGTGACATTGTAGAAGATGCAGCAATAGCTTATGGTTATAACAACATTCAGATGACTGTTCCCAAAACGTACACCATAGCTAATCAAGTAAGATTTACCCCTTCAAATAAATGCTCTGTTGTCAGTAAATGCCTAGTCCATGCCAGAAGGGCTTTGGGGAAAACAGAATCTAGGAATTAAAGATTTTGACATGCTTTGCCTTGAAAAGTATTTACCATGGATAGGATACAAAACAGATGCCCTGCTGATTTGAATAAGTCCAAGACCAGTGGATGCTGGTACTTGAAAAACAAGGAAAGGTTGAAGTAGGGAGCCTGTATTAAATCTCTAATTGGCAGATTCATTTCCTCAGGCAAGCTTAAAGGCAATGGGCTGATGTGTTCCAAAATTATAAGCACACAAGCATAGCACCTCCCTAGTGAATTCACCACAATGAAACAGCAGAGTCACCTTCGGCAAAGAGCAGAAAAGCATTTTTAGATGAAAGTTGAAATATTTTTCTTTCATTTTGTTTTAGCTCCCGCTCAATAAGCTCACAGAACTTCTGAGGCTGGACTTGGCAGCTGCTGGATTCACTGAAGCACTGACTTTTGCCCTGGTACTTCAGATTAATTTCTTACTTTTCTTGTATCAGAACAGCAATGCAGCCAAAACTGCAGAGGATGGTTTGAGGACATGTTGTAAAAATGTCCCAGGATTATCCATTACTCTTTTGGCAGGTGATTGTTTACAATTCCAGTGCTTTGGAATTAAAGTGCAATATTTTGTGAGGAATTGAACAAGTCACCATTAATGTGGTGTGCAGCTTTAAGCATAGAGGTGAAAATTGCTGCTGAAAGGATGTAGAGGGACTTTGACAGGCTTGAGAGGTAGGCCAGTGCCAAATTCATGAAGTTGAGCAAAGCTAAGTGCAAGGTCTTGTACTGGGTTGGGGCAGTCTCAAGCATAAATGCAGGCTGGACAGAGAATGGATAAAGTGCAGTCCTGGAAAGGACTTGAGGGTACTGGTTGATGAGAAACTCAATGTGAGCCAGCAATGCACACTTGCAACCCAGAGAGCCAACTGTTTCCTGGGCTGCATCAAAAGCAGCATAGCCAGCAGGTTGAGGGAGGGGTAGGACCCCACCTAGAGCACTGTCCCCAGCTCTGGAGTCCTCAGTACAGGTCCAGAGGAGGGCCATGAAGATGATCTAAGGATTGGAGCACGTCTCCTGTGAAAACAAGCTGAGAGAGTTGAGGTTCTTCAGTCTGCAGAAAAGAATGCTCCAGGGGGAACTTGGAGCAGTCTTCCAGGGGCCCACAGAATAGCTGGAGAAGAACTTGTTACAAAGGCATGCAGTGACAGGACTAAGGGTCATGGCTTCGAAACGGAAGAAATTGGATTTAAATTAGACAATAGGAAGAAATTCTTCCCCATAAGGATGGTGAATCACTGGAACAGTTTGCCCAGAGAAGCTGTGAAGGCTCAAAGTCTGGAAGTGTTCAAAGGCAAATTAGATGGGGCTTGGTCTAGTAGGTGGTGTTCCAGCCCATGGCAGGGCAGGTGGAACTGGATGATTTTTAATATCCCTTCCAACCCAAAGCATTCTATGGTTTTATGAGTACTGAGATTGATCTAACTTGATAGGGTGAGATTGCGAAACAACACATCTCTACTGAGACTCTGCTCACCAAATGTGAAATTCATCATAGTTTCATAATCCAGAAAATAAACATAAAAATTCAGTACTTTCTGGTGAATATTGCTACAGGAGAGAGATCACTCTCTGTTTGTCTCTTACTTAGCATTGCTGTTTGCCCAGGATTCCTTGCATTAGATCCCAAGCCAATCAGTAGTTACTCAGCCAGAGGGTTTATTTTAAGAGTACCTATTAAAATGTTACAGTACACATTAAGGGGACTCAAATGCCTCTGAATTTTACCACAGTTTGGTTTGTTTCACATGGAAGAACACTTGTAGAGTAAGTGCTTTAAAGACACTGAATGGGTAATATGCTAAAAACCATGGACTTTATTACTACAACGGAGGACCTTTATGAACTGCTACAGAAGTTCGTAAGATCAAAAAAAGGGAGGACTTCCAATTTAGCTAAAATGCACTTTCATTAAATCACAATAACACACTGGAGTTAATTTAAGATTTTAAAAGGTTTTGTATTCAATAATCCACTTTCTGGGATGGTATCATCTGCTTCTTTTCCTCACGTGTGTTCTGTCAACACACTTTTCTGAGTGCTGCCAGTGCAAAGGTTCTGCAGTATACTAGCAAATCCTCAATTACGTGCCTGGTCTGCTGTTGGTTCCTGTGCTACACTAATAAAGCTATAAATTCTGTAGTGTGGATCTTGCCAGTAGCATCTGTTGCTATATGCACAGACATCATCTTAACCTGATAAAGTATGTGTGTGTTGCTTTACTGATCCGCTGAAAGCACACCTTGAGAAAAAGAAATTTAAAAATAAACAAACAAAGACAACAAAGAACTGTGAGAATCATAGAATCAGTCAGGGTTGGAAGGGACCTCAAGGATCATCTAGTTCCAACCACCCTGCCATGGGCAGAGACACCCCACCCTAGATCAGGCTGCCCACAGCCTTATCCAGCCTGGTCTTAAAGATTTCCAGGGATGTGGCCCCAACCAACCCCCTGGGCAACCCATTACAGGGTCTCACCACTCTCATAAGAACTTCTTCTTCACGTCCATTCTGAATCTCCCCACCTCCAGATTTGCTCCATTATCCCTAGTCCTGTACTCCCTGATAGCCTAAAAATCCTGTGCAGCTATGAAATCTGATGGCTTGGCCATCTGACCTGATTTAGTACTTCAGCTTCTGTTCAGAGACCCTGAGGGATTGTTGTCTTTGTGAGAAAGCTCAAGTACCAGTCCCTTTACAAGTGCTGTTCTTAGGAAAAAAATACCCACTGCAAGTCAGGAAGCAAAATTTGAGCCTCTGTTTTTAACACATGACAGAAGCATAAGTCACAGAATCCCAGCATGGTGGAGGCTGGAAGGGACCTCTGGAGATCATCCAGTCCAAATCCCCTGCTAAAGCAAGGTCACCCAGAGCAGGTTGCCCAGGATGGCATCCAACTACTCCTAGTTTTGTATCACTTGCCTTTTTCTTTTGGGTTGTTTTAAAGTAGCTTTATTTTGTTGAGCAATTAACATTTGTAGACAAACAAGTTCGTCTACTTAGTTTAAAGACTGGGGCTTAATTTTAAGCTGAGTGGGTGTTTTGCATGACAGTACTTACGGGCCCTCTGGAAGTGCTTACAGTTGCTTTGTTCATTCTTCCTATCAGCTTTCATCACTAGCTTACCGTCTATTTTAACTACTTGACCTTGGTGGGTTTTTCGTCTCTGTCTCTCAGTGTTCTCAAGAAGACATCGCAGATAAACTTGGCATGGATCTCTCTGCCACTAAAGCAGTGCGCATAGCAAACCCCAAAACTACAGAGTTTCAGGTGAGAGGATTCAGGTTTGATTTTGAGAGCAACATTGTCACAGATTCTGTATTTTAAGAGGAGAGAGAAGAGCTATCAGGAAATAAAGCGATGAGAGTGATGAGGTCTCTCCTTAGCCTCCTTTTCAAACTAAACAGCCCCAACTCCTTCAGTTGCTCTTCAACACTTAATGTTTACCTTTTCCGTAAGAGAGATTACATTGATATGATTTTCTTTTTGCACTTCTTTCTGTCTTATTTGGGTTGTACCCTGTGCTGGGCTTGTGAAACCATAAAACCCTGCCAGCGATTTTGGGAAGCGTTTCACTTGCAGTATCGATGTTTGTCCTGCAGGTGGCGCGTACAACCCTCCTGCCCGGGCTGCTGAAAACCATTGCTGCCAACAGAAAGATGCCCTTGCCCCTCAAACTCTTTGAGATCTCTGACATCGTAGTGAAAGATCCTAACACAGGTGAGAGGGGGTTCTTCAGAATCCAAACGGTGATAGATCTGTATTTCTGTATTACCCTTATATACTACATAGGGTTTTTTATTGAAGTGAACAGGACAAGAGTGAAGAGGTTGGCTTAACAGGCTGGATTAGAGAGATGTGATTCCAATTTAATTGCTCATTCAAAAGTAGCTACATTGCAAATATTTTGAGGCATTAAATGTTCCTTAAAATCTTTTAAGAATACTGAAAGGATGAATGACACCAAAGAACCTGCTCTAAGTTCTTTGTGTTGATAAAACCATTTTTATTTACTCTTAATCTAGTGCTCTTTTATATTCTTACAGGGTGTATCTTATAGAGTCATAGAGTTGGTTAGGTTGGAAAGGAGCTCCAAGATGATAAGAGTTCAATTGTTAGCCCAGCACTGCTAGGACTACACCATGTCTCTCAGCACCACATCTACACAGCTCTTAAATCCCTCCGGTGATGGTGACTCCACTGTCTCCCTGGCCAGGTTGTTCTGGGGCTTGACAACCCTTCGAGGGAAGAAATTGTTCCTCCTCCCCAACCCTAAACTTCCCCTGATGCAACTTGAGGCCATTTCCTCTTGTCCTATTACAAAAGAAAGAGAAGATACTAATCTCCACCTTGCTCCAGGTTTCCCTCATCCTTCACTGTGGACCCCTTCCCACTGGAGCTAAACAACCCCAGTTCCCTCAGCCTCTCCTCAAAAGACTTGTACTCTAGATCCTTCACTAGGTTTGTTGCCCTTCTTTGGACACAGTCCAATAGTTCGGGGTCCATCTTGGAGAGAGGGCCCAAAACTGAACGTGGTATTGGAGATGCGGCTTCACCAGTTCTCTCATGGGAGAAACTAGCTGCCAGGAGCATCTAAATGGACAAACTGTAGTGCCACTGAATACCAAGGGAAAACTGCTTTTACAGCACTGGAGCCTGCTTAAGCTGCTATGCTCTCAGAGATGTGCGCTGCTGGACAGTTGTGTCTCAAGCCTGGGAATATCAGGTTGTATTCGCAGGCAGATTCTATTTGGAAGGAAACGTGGCTCCTCATGGATCCCTTTTCCACCTTTTCATCATATTTAAGCAGGATTGCTTGTATTTCTTCCACAAAATTACCATCTGGAAAACTAACAGGCAATCTGAAGAATTAGACTGGTAGCACAGATACATACAAGGTAAAGAACAAAGTGGGTCTGTGTATAAAACCATAAATCTCAGGAGGACACAACCCTCTCATCTATAAAAAATATTTGCCTTATCTCTCCGCTTCATACATCTGTACTAAGAAAGTGTGGCTGCTTTTGGATTCTTCTGTTACCTTAATTGTTTTACAAGAAGCAGCCATAACAGCTAGTTCACTTCTCCAAAACTTCAGTGAAACACTTTGTTTTGGGGCCTCTTTACACAGATTTCACTGTACAGGATCAAAATTATGCTTTTTTGATCTGGAAAACAAATGAATCAAACTGTGAAACTGTACTTCGGAACCAAGTTTGTCTGCGATTCACTGATTCAGTTCTTTCTGTATGGTTTGTGAGAGGAAAAGGAGCACCAGTCTACAGCTTTTGAGAGGAGGAGCTTATACACTGAGCTACAGTTCTGAAGGAAATTTTGCTTCACTGGAAAAGACTGACATGAGTTGAAATTCAGGAGCAGAAATGCTTCTGTTGTTTTGTTATCTGGTTTCTGACCTTAGCAGTTGTGTTTAAGGTATCCGGAGTCTGCAAAACAAAGGTTTACATAAGACATAAACAAAACTGCAAGTAAAACACTTCGGTGATGAAGCTAATTTGTAGAGTCTTTAGAGAGCCTTGCCAAGCAAAAAAGCCACACAGGCTTTATTTTATTAAACACAGACAGTTTGGTGGTGCAGCTCCAGTTCTTGTGGGGCATGCAGTCAGAACACGGGCAGTGCGGTACACATAGCAGAAGAGCACCAGCGTTCTTCAGAGCCAAGAGTGGGGCTTTTTGGAATTTTCAAGTTAAATTGTTGCTTTTATTTTGTGTGTGGCAATCACAGCTCTTGAAAGCTTTGGTTTAGCAGATGGCTGCTTAGCAGGTTTGTAAAGACTGAGTTTGTGATGTACTTCATTTCACTGGGAATTACTGCGACGGATGAAAGGTAAAGCCTTCCAAGGCAGCAACTTTGTACCCTGTGCTCTCAGGAAACTCTCTTGTGGGCTGGGCATTTGCAGACTGAACAGTATCTCAAATTGTTTTTAATGTGTTTAGAAAACACAGTCTTCCTCAAATTTACTTGCAAAATTATGCTTGCCTAATAAACAGTTTGAAAGGGGAGGGGAGAGAGGAACACCCAGTAACTGCAAACAGTGAAAAAATGTGGAGTTCTTCTCTCACATATGGAATGAGATTTCCTGCAGAACGCTTATGTCACCAGACTGAGTAATTTAATTTTGTTATTTCATGATTTCGGCATGCAGAATTTCCAATTAATAATTTGAAAAGTATGGGTCAAAAGAGTACTGACATTAACTGTATTTGAAATGGCATCTTGGAGTCATTGGTGTGTGAACGAACCTTAGCTCTGGTCCTTCATAAAAGAACTTACATGGACTTGAAGCTTACCAAGGTGAACTGAATAAGTTTCTCTTCAGCCATATCTGGCAGAAAGGTTTGACCTACTAAATGAGTAAAATGCCTGCCAGATTTCACATAACTAACTGGAGCCAAAGCCAAGCAGAAAGGTTTTGTCTCAAGGCATGAGGAAACATGCTGATTTTGAGCACTGCTCAGCATTTGTATGGTTAATTTGCAACACCAGAGAGTCCCTTTTGGTAGGATGGTTACACTAGTACAGCATATAAATCATCACTTTACACCAGCTGTCCAAACACAGAATGGCTTTTCTCTCCCTTACCACAACAGAAGAAATAAATCCATTAGAAAATCACCTCTGACCAGTGATCTTGGGGAATCTGGCAAGCTTCTGGTAGTGCACGTGTAGCACAATTTCAGGCATTCATGAGTACAGCTGCTGCTGCATTTTGAAGCATTTTTCCAAACTGTCTCTACTCTGCCCTAGTGAGGCCACTTCTGGAGTATTGCATCCAGTTCTTGGCTCCGCAGTTGCAGGGAAACGGGGAACTACTGGACAGAGTCCTGCAGAGCTACAAAGTTGGTGAGGGGACTGGAGCATCAGTCTGACAAGGGAATGCTGACAGAAATGGGGCTACTTAGCCTGCAGAAGACTGAGAGGGGATTTCATAAGTATTTATCAATATCTAAAGGCTGGGGGCAAGAGGATGAGGCCAGACTCTTTCCCCTAGTAAGACAGGGGACAACAGGCACAAATTGGAACCCAGGAAGTTCCATCTGAACATGATGAAGAGCTGCTTTCCTGTGAAGGTTCTGGTACCCTGAACCAGGCTGCCCAGAGAGGTGGTGAAGTCTCCTTCTCTAGAGAGATTCCAAACTTGCCTAGACACAATCCTGTGCAGTCTGCTCTGTGTGACTCTGCTTTAGCAGGAGGGTTGGACTAGATGATTTCCAGAGATTCCTTCCACACACCCCCCATACTGGGATTCTGTTAAGTGTTAGTTATACACAGAAAATAGTAGGGGATAGAAATAGAATAGGCCAGGTTGGATGAGACCTCCAAAATCATCCAGTCCGATCTATAACCCAGTGCTATCCAGTGGCACTAAGTGCCCCATCCAGTCTTTTCTTGAACACCTCCAGGGACAGTGACTTCACCACCTCCCTGGGCACCCCATTCCAATGGCAAATCACTCTGTGAAGAACTTCCTCCTAATATCCAGCCTATGCCTCCCCGGCACAACTTGAGACTGTCCCCACCTTGTTCTGTTGCTGGTTGCCTGGGAGAAGAGACAGACCCCCACCTGGCTACAACCTCCCTTCAGGCAGTTCTGAGGCTAAGAGTCAGGTTTAAGTGAGCAAGTGCCCCCTTTGAGTCCCCCACATCATCTTCCTGAACCATCTCTGATTTGGAAGTGGGCAATACACACTTGTTTATCTTCCTCTGCTCTCTTTTGGCTTAGAAATCCCCAGCCAGCTGCCCATCCTTTGAATTATTTTTCAGCAGCATCCCCAGGAAGTGCTTTGAAGTCTCAGAAATACATAGATATATCTGTAATTTAGGTTGACATCCTTGGCAGGCTCATTTGAAAAATAGAAATGTTTCATGGCATGACACAAGAGATCTCTTAAGTGAGTTATAAAGAACTGAAGCATTTCTAACATCAGCCAGCTTTTGTCTACAGTTTCTAATACTTTTTTCTTTTCCTTCATATTGCCTGCAGTGGGTGAACTTCTTGTGCTGCAGTATAGTTGTAAAGGAGTAACTCTGATAACACAGTTTTGTTTTTTGGGTTTTTTTTTTCTGCTTGAAAATGCAGTCTTTCCCAAGCATTACAGCTGAAAATGAGGTATAAAAATGTTGGTGTGTATATTTGCGATGCTTTAGTTAAGAATAGTGATCTGAAAATGCCAATGACTGGCTGAACAATGATGAAAATAAAATTTAGATAATTGTCACCAATTCTCCTGACATAATGACTTAGAAAATAAGGAAGTGTCTACCCAGAAAACATGCTGTCTTAGGGAAGGGAAAACATTTTCTTCTTTCTTAATGCAGAGTACAACATGTGGTTGAATTATCCACTGATTTTTGTCTTGGTAATGATGGAAACAGAGATAGGCACAGTGGGACTGACAGGCTGGGTCAATGGGACAAAGCCAACGGGATGATGTTCGATAAGGCCAAGTGCAGAGTGCTGCCCTTGGGTGACAGCGGTAACCTGTAATGTGCCAGGCTTGAGGAAGAGCAGCTGAAAACTGCCTGGTGGAAAAGGTCCTGGGGTTGTTGTTTGACAGGTAGCAAAATACGAGCCAGGATGTGCCCAGGTGGCCAAGAAGGCTCAAGGGCATCCTGGCCTGTATCAAGAATAATGTGGCTGGCAGGACCAGTGCAGTGATTGTCACCCTGTACTCAGCCCTGGTGAGATCACACCTCAGATAGTGGGTTTGGTTTTAGAGCCCTCACTCCAAGAAGGACATTTAGGTCCTGGATTGTGCCTAAAGAAGGCCAGCAAAGCTGGTGAAGGGTCTAGAGCACAAGTCTTGTGAGAAATGGTTGAAGGAACTGGGATTGTTCAGTCTGGAGAAAAGGAGGCTGAGGGGAGCCTCTTCACTCTCTACGGCTCCCTGAAAGGAGGTTGTAGCCACCTGGGTGTCAGTCTCTTCTCCAAAGGAATGAGCAATCGTACAAGAAGAATCTGCTTTATACTGCTCCAAGAGGAGCCCTGGAACAGGCTACCTAGGAAGGTGATTGAATCACCATCCCAGAAGGCATTTAAAAGACACATAGATGTGGTGCTGAAGGGACATTGTTTAGCAGTGGACTTGGTACTTTTGGGTTAGCAGCTAGACTCATTGACCTTAAAGGTCTTTTCCAGCCTGAACAATTTTATGATTCTATGAACAGCCACCAGGCTCAGAAATCAGCTGTTGTGTTTATTGATATTCCCTCTGGTAGCTTTTGCATTTCTATGTTGCCATTTTAACTTGAAGATTGAATTCTCCAGCATTACTTAACGCTGTAAATTATCATCACGATGGGAAAAAGTAACAAAATGCAGACCTAGTACCACAGTAACTTCAGACTTCTAGAGCAGTCACTTGGTCACTGAAAACTGAAGGCCTTTTGGCTCAAAAAGCCTGTGCTTCATCTTTGTGTAGGCTCCTGCATTTTGCAATGCTTTTTAATCTGTGTATTTCTAGTCCTTGGCAAATGTAATTTTTTGGTTACTAAATGGCTATATGACACCAGTAAACAAGATGGACATTTAAGAGGACAGTCACATGAAGAGTCCTTCCCTGGTTTCAACATGAATGGCCATTGTCTGTGCCAACCTTGCTGAACACATGCTTACATTTAAACTTTGAGAAGGTAAAGACTTGACAGCAATAAACAAGTTCTCCACATTCATTAGTATTTTACAGCTACTAATTGGCAGCTGTGGCAGTGAACTTGTTAACTCTGTTCATGGATTTTCCTTCCCAAAAAATGAAAGGTTAATGAGTAAAGCTTCAGAAGGTACCCAAAGAAGTCCTAGAGTGGATATTGAAACATTCCAGGTCAGCTTGTTTGGGGCTCTGAGCAGTGTGCTCCAGTTGAAGATGTCCCTGCTGACTGCAGGGAGTTTGGACTAGATGACTCTTAAATGGTTCCTTCAACCCAAACCAGTCTATGATTCTATAACCATACTCATCTGGAAAGTTTAAAGAAGAAAAATGCATTTTGATGAAATCAATAATGTAAGAAAACTTAGAGGAGAGAGAAAGCAGAAGTTTGACTTAAGGAACTGCCCAAATTGGGAGACACTATCAGTCTTGAGGTTGTGCAGTGTAGCAGTCATTTGGTTGTGGGGATGTCCAAAATGACCACAGAAACCATCAGCTGTGTTACCACTCATTTCAAGCTGTGAAATGATTGCTTTGTGGTGGTTGTTACTTTGCAGCTGAGGTCTACAAGTATTTAGCTTTCCCACCAGCATCACAAGTTTCTTGAGGCTTGCGGAGTATTTGCATTGTGGCTAGTGTGGGTTTAATTGCTTTAACACTTAGCTACAGGCTTGGTACCTGCCACTGTGTAGAAGACACTTACGCAACAAACCTGTTTCCTGCCCAAGGCATAAGTCACTTCAAATCTGTGTTTCTGACTGTGAGTATCCAGTACAGTAATCTGAGAAAACAATGAGATTTCGTGGCAGAAAAGCTACTTCACATACTTTTTTCTCCTGTCAGCGACAAGTACCTCATGTTACAGCAGAAAACTGTAAAAGGCAAGGTTCAGAGTGTGATAGTTTCCCAGCTAACATAATGGTTTTCTTCTTCTTCAGATGTAGGTGCAAAAAACTACAGGCACTTAGGTGCAGTTTATTACAACAAGAGCCCAGGGTTTGAGATCATCCATGGTTTGCTGGACAGGGTCATGCAGCTGCTTGAAGTACCACCAAATAAAGAGAATGGCTACACGATCAAGGCCACTGAAGGTAAGGAAGCTTGTTCTGGAGCTCAAATGTTCCCTTACAACCTAAGGTGAATTTGGGGTTGTTCTTAGCAGTAAGCATTAAAGATTTCTGTTAGTATATGTGCTATGATGTGATGAAATGATAGTGAAAAGGTGTTCACTGAATGTAAAACAGGATGGCTGCCTTTTGGTGAGCTACTCTGAATAGTTAAAAACTGCAAGATGATAGCGTTTCAAGGAGGCTTACAATAAAGTGTGTGCCAGTAGCTTTGTGAACTGCTTGTAGTGAATTGATTCATCTGCTGATTGCAAGAACAGGTAGGAATTCACTGGAATATGAATATGCCAGATACCCACTGTATCCTCTTTGGCTAACAGTGCCTGGAAAAGAAATCATCTTACACATGGTCTATTAGTTCACAGCTTTACCTGTACATCCTACTCAAAGGAAGATACATGCCCGGTGTATCCTATACAAAGAAACTTGCTGTGTTTTGGACTGAACCTGCTGCATAGACAAGCAGTTGTATAACACCTCTCTTACTTCTCCACACAGTGCAAGCTCTGCATGAATTAAAAATAACAGCTTTAAGAGAAAAATCTCTGTGTAAGTGCACATGCATGTAAGAGCAAGCAGGCAGGCTGACCTCATTACTGCAGTGAGAGCCACTAGAGAGCAAGCGCCAGCAATAAATCTGTTCTGCTACCTAAAGTATGTGTAGTAAAGCAAGACTGCAGGGGCAGCAGCTATGATTCTACTTTTGTACTGATGTTCAGAGAGGTGAGATGCTGACTCAAATTGACTCAGCTTGAAATGCCTCCGTTCTGCAGTCACTGGAACAAGTGGCACTGAGAGTCCCCAACAGCCTGACCAAGTTTGACTGTTCATAGAACTCAAATGAAAAATTTAACTGTCTCCCTGGTTTATAGCATGCTGCCAAGATGCAAAACAAAACACCTCAGCTAAGGGAGTCTCCCAGCACTTCAATGCATGTTTCTGTCATATAATAGTCAGGGTTTTTAACCCCAGCTTTGACAAAATACTGTTTTGCTCAGGCTTATTTAGGCCAAACTTCCAAGGGGTTTATGATGATATTGTTAATAGGATCATAAAATAATTTGGGTTGGAAGGGACCTTTGAAGGTAATTTTTATAATTCCCAGGTTGACCAGAGGAACATTTAAACAATTTGATTTCTTGTTCTAATTCTACCAAGCACAGAACAGGTTCTTGTTTGGAAAGAGGGTGCAGTGGGGGGGAAATTAAAAAAGTTGAAAGAGCTGTCATTGAAAGTAAAAAAGAACTCTTAGATTCTTCTTCAAAACTCTTTTGTAAAAGAGAGAGATCAAAGTTTGCTTTAAGGCTGAAAATATTTGCATATTCTTTATATTCTGGCCTGTAGCATTTCAGTGGTGTATGACTGGCTTCAAGAAACTGGAGAAAAGACCTTGAAACTAATCCTGACAGGGCAAATAAGTTATTTCTAGACACTGGTGCTGTTTGGTATTCCTGATGCTATAGGACTTGGTAACACCTATTTCAGATCCTGGCATTCCCATGACATTACTCCACAATGTACCGAGTGTGAAGGATGTCATGCGCAATATATTTACAAGTATTTGTGGCTTTTGGCTATAGATACACAAAAAAGCGCCTGCTACTTTCAGCAGTGATACAGAAACTCTCCTGGGATGGGTGTGGATTCATTGCAGTTCTCCTGACTTTGAATTTAACCTTGGAGCTGATGCAGACAGCTGATACTCCAGTGCCGTAGCGAATGCAGTGTCACTGAATCAGCTTACTTGAAGATCTTCACTGCAGACATGCTGAAAGTCAAAATAGTTTGGGGAATTTTTGTGGTGGTGGTTTAGGGGAGTTGCTTCACAATCTGCCACTTAAACATGTGAGAGGAAGTGTCAGCAGATACAATCATAAAATCATTAAGGTTGTAAAAAATCTCTGAGATCACTGAGTCCAACTACTACCCTAACATTGACAGGTCACCACTAAACCATGTCCCTCAGCACCACAAATACATGGTATTAAGGTTATCCAGGGATGGTGACGCCACCACTGCCTGGGGTACCTTGTTCCAGGCTTCGACACCCCTTTCAGGGAGGTAATTTTTCTTACTGTCCAACATCCCTTATCAAAACTTGAGATAATTTCTTACTGTCCTGTCACTTATTCCTTAGGAGCAGCTAACCCCCACCTCTCTCCAACCTTTCAGAGTTGCAGAGCATTTAGAAGGTTTCCTTTCAGCCTCCTTTTCTCCAGGCTAAACAGCCCCAGTTCCCTCAGCTGCTTCTCAGAAGACTTCATGCTCTTGACTCTTCACAACTTCCTTGTCCTTCTCTAGACACACTCAAGCACATCAGTGGCCTTCTTGTAGTAAAAGGCCCAAACCAAATTTCAGCTGCAGCTTCAACAGCGCTGAGTGCAGGGGAAGACAATTAGATCTCTACTCCACTGGCCACATGACAACCAATACAGGCCAGGATGCTGTTTGCCTTTTTGACCACTTGGGCAAAGCCAGCTCATATTCAGAAACCTGTCAACCAACAACCCCAGGTCTTCTTCTGCCAGGCAGCTCTCTTCCTCAAGCCAAGATGGTGAAGCAAGGGCAATTGCTGAGTCATAGAATGGTTTAAATTGAATGAGACCATATAGTTCAACCCCTCTGCCATGTCAGGGGTAAAAAAAGATACCCTATAGCATCTTAAGAGTGTTAGAGGATACTGAGATAATTCAGAGGAGCAGTGGAAGTTACCTCAGAGGTTTTAAATCTGGACATTACACATGGCATGGATTCTTAAATGCATTTTTATGGAACAGACTTTTTATTGACTGTGCCAAATTGCATTTCATACAGTTGGAAAAGGGTTTATCCTGACTTAGAAGAATCCAAGGTACTTTTTCTGTGTGTCATCTTCAGAAAACTTGAAACTAGAAAGCAGCGTGGTGCTAAGTTAGGGTTTGGTCCTGCTGGTTTTATTCCTTGTATAACTGATTAAAATAGTTTTAGTGATTATTGAAGACAGCACAGGGGGAAAAATAACGTTGGCTTAGATGAGCAACAAAGAAGAGATGAGATATGTTGGGTTCAGATTTGCCTCTTCTCCAAATTCACTTTGAAAAACAAAATGCCTGTACTACAATCCTGTTCGGTCCATATGTGCAAATCATGGTTATTTAAGCGCCTTCTGTTCTCCAACACCTAAGTGCCCTGTGAGGTGACCTTAAGGTCAGAGCCTTTTCGCCTTTATAGCAACACCTGTGGAAAGATGTACAGATGCTGCAAAATTGGGGTGAAATTGTGATGTTCCCCTGGCCTTTGCACTACGCTTCGGTGTAATCTGAGCTAGGTAATAAATGGAGAAGAGCTGCTTAGAGCAGCTTTAAGGAAGCGTTTGAGTGACTGAATTCAAGGATTTCAATATCCATTTGGCACTTGATGGTTTTTAGGTTCTTAAATTTACTAATGGAACTATTATTTTTTGTCTTGCTATCACTGAATATACAACAGCACAAAGTTCTAAAGGCAGAATGGACTTTTTGCTACAGTAGTGAATCCTACAGTTCCTCACCATGAAAAGCATTTCTGGTTTTCCTTTGGTTAATAGCACAGGTATCCACAACCAAACATGTCTGGAAGGGACTTCAATTGTTGCATCAATCCTCAAACTTGTAGGTTCTCCAGGATTAAAAAAAAAAAAAAAAAAAAAAAAAAAAAAAAAAAAAAGAAAAAAAAAAGNGATAAATATCAGTATGGATTAGGAAATAAACCAAATAAAATCAAACTTTTAAAACAGAAATATGGGTAGAAATCCCACAAATGTGCTCACACCTTCTCAGGTAGTCTAATTAAAATCTGTGATTTAGCTTGCTTTCATTGGTTTCAGTGCCCCTGGAGGCATTGTAATAATGATATTGGAAGATGTTCTTAACTCCAGGTTTTAATCCCTGCAGGAATGGGGAAGTTTTCTTGCAACATTTTGGATTGTTTGTGCTTGTAGATGACCATTTTCTCTCAGAAATTAGGACTCCAATGACAGGAGTGATCTCTGGTATAAAGTCTTATTTAGGCCAAAAGGAAGAAAGTGGCTCAGTAACTACTGGCAGCGAATTTGGTACCAGTCTTCAAAGGAAAAGGTGTGAAGTGTGAGGTGTAATTATCAGTGCTTGCATTGTGATTTTTTTAAATGCCTATCCCTGATCTAAGGGAATAAACTCTAATTTTGCAGCACCTTCTGAGAATCTCTGTGCTAAGTTGAAATGAATTGGGGACAACCTCTGAAAAGGGAAAACATCATCCATATTTCATTAAAATGGAGCCATCTGACAGGCTCACAGATAACACCAGTGGTAAATCTGTGCCTCAGAACATGCTCACACTTCTTCACCACCTTCCCTGACCAAACTGATATCTTATGAAATAGTGAAAACAAACAGCCTCTGAATAGTGTGAACTTGACGGGAGCTAATTTTTTGTACACTGATTCTTATGAGCTTTGGCTCACTCTTTGACTTATGGATTTGTTTAGTAAATGTTCATGCCATTCATTCTTTGAGGGTCATCAACAGCTTAGTAAAGCTGGGATGTCAGCATACATGTCCAAGTCTTTCTTTCTTCAGTAATTGACAGCTATCTTTCAAATACTTAAAAAAACCCAAACACCATGAGAATTTGTACTCCCCTCTTTTTACTACTCTTAATTAAACGAAAGGTGTGGTAAAGTGTAGAAAATCTTAATTCCACAGCAAATCACAGCAACAGCTTCTCGTTTAGTAAGGTTTAGCTGTGAAATTGGAGGTGTAATAGTTATCGCCCTAAGAACATCATTAAACAGTTGCTTTATAACACTAATTATACCACAAGCAACTTTAAAAGAAGATTTAGAGTCTGAACCTCAGATCACAAGGCAAGAGGAGAGAAGTCTGGGACTAGTTTTGAACTTTGTGTATCAAATTGAACCCTGGCATCTCTCTCTGGTGATCAGCTTGAATTGGGAGACTGTCAGACGTAAACACTTAGTACCCATGTCAAACTTGGCATTATTAATACCTCTTAAGGAGCTTAGTTCCTCTTAATAGCAACCCAAGCCTTCCAATTGCCTGGCTTGGCAGCCACAGCATTGTTCACAAACGTCAATAATTGAGTATTTGCTCCTAGATAACTAAAGGAAATGTGCCAATTGTATGGCGAAGCCTCCAAACATCATTTGTGACACACTCAGAAGGTATCCATCAATTCTTCATCCATTTAGCTGCCATTTTTTTTCCCTCCCCTAGGATCAGTCATCTACCTTGAAGTACTGGCAGAACAATTACATCTTTTTAGCATTACAGAATTTCCAGTATTGTTATTACAGATTTACAGCACTAGGCAAGATATTTGCTTTGAGAATTGAACTATAATTCTGGTGCCTACAATTCCCAGTATTTCAGAAACATCCACATCCTAGCAGATGTAACCAATAATTTTTCCATTAGGCTGGAAGAGACTTCATTATATCCCAGAATACCTTTTGTTCTCTAGGTGACAAGAAATATTTACCAAAAATACATTTATCTATCACAGAAAAAGTTCAGCCAGTCTTGTGAGTGAAAGCATCTACCTCTTTTCCTCACTATCAGGCTAGAAGAAAGACAGAGACTGACTTTTTAGCAGGGCCTGTCACAACAGGCAAAGGGTGATGGTTTTAAACCAAAAGAGGGATTTTTAAACTAGGTAGAAAGGAGAAAGTTTTTACGCTAAGAATGGCAAGACACTGGCCCAGCTTGCCCAGAGAAGTGGTAGATGCCTCATCTCTGGAAACATTCCAGGCCAGATCTTTTGGGGTTTTGAGCAACCTGATGGAGTTGAATATGTCCCTGTGCACTTCAGGGGGTGGTGGCTCAGGTGACCTTTAAAGGTCCTTTCTAACCCAAATCATTCTGCAATTAAGGGAAAAAAAAAAACCAACAAAACCACACACCTTTTTCAGCTGCTGTCTTTATTGCTGCCAGACATTTACTAGTCACTTGATGTAACTTTCATGATGTGTTTTCAGCCAGTGTTATTAACCACATCTCATGAAGCAGTTTCTCACATTTTTGTAATTAGCTTTTCTGATTTTTACCACTTCAACACTAAATACAACAGTACTTAGTCACAGCTGTGCCCAGTATGTTGTGAAGCTAGTACTAATTTATCAAATGCACGCTTCTTGAAGATCTCCTGATCTTCCACTCCTCCTTTTGCTGTTTATTTCCCACCCCTCTGCCCTTTATAGTCAGCTTCATGAACTGAGACACTAAGAGATAGTGGCAGTTTTTTAAATATGTTTTTTAGTTTAAAATGTATTTTCCTGCTCCTGGAAGGGGTTTCAGGAGTTCACTGATCATTACGACCATTTAATTTTAAGGCAGAATTGGATGTTTGTCTTGTGGCTTTCCCAGTGTTGGCCCCTACTATGAGATCTAATAAATTTCTCATTAATTTGTCATACTTTTCTCTTGAGCAATTCCTCCTGCAGCATCAAGGGAGCTTAGCTAAATTAAGAACTACAGTTACAACAACTCAAAATTAAATTAGCTAATAATGTGGGCGTGGCTGCTCACTTAATGCCCCTTTAATTGTCTGTACCTCTGCTCTATTTCATCCTGCAAGTATAGGTCTTCAAATTCATAGGAACTAAGCCCCTACAAACTTAGGCCAAGTTGGTTTTGGTTTTTGTTTTTTTTACAGAGCATCTTGCCACACTAGTGCTGATGCCTCATGTTTGGTTATAGCTGGATTAACACCTAGAGAGGTACCTGGCAAAGATATAATCCAGGGGTGTCGTTTACATCAGTTAAATAGACAAAATGGGAGTCTGAAGTGTTTGGAGTGTCTCCAGATAAACTTTGACAGCACACTGCATCACTGGACATCTCAGAGGTGTCTTGCTGTTGAAAGTGATGCAGCACAAGGTTTGTGGCAAAACCCATCCTGTGGGGCTAGGAATAAGTCTTGTTTCATTAACTTCATGTTATACAGTTGGTTTTTGTTATTAAGAAAGAGGCTCTCAGACCAAGTTTTGAAGAAGGCTTTTGTCATTCCTGTGGACATTTAATCTCCTTTTCTGAAAGGTTTTGGATGTCCCTTCCCAATACCCATCAAGTCTAATCTACTTGCACAACCCCTAAACAGGTGTATCAGAGCAAAAGTGTATTCTTTTAGCACAGCATGGGATAGTTTAAGGTTTGATGGGCTTAGATTTATCCATCTTTTAAACCTCTATCACCAAATCATGTTTGACACTTGCCCCTCATGTGCAATAAAATCCAATAAGGGAACAAAGGAAATATTTATCCTCAAATCCACGAGACTGATTCAGAAGAGAAACTCCCTTGAGCTGACTCATTCAGAAGCATTTTTCCTACAGTAGAACAGTGAGAGGAAAAGTCTGTGGTAACAACATTTTCTGGACAGGGATGTTAAGTCAAGTCATGAAGACACAAGATACCTTCTTACCTTCCTCTTTTTGCAAGTTCTAACTAATCAGGTTCAGAGTCTTTTTCTTCCCACTGCATTACATTCTGGCAGATACGGGATGCTCTAAGAAGCAGCAGCATTTCTCCTCGACAGATTTTCACCTCCACCTAGTTTTTGTCAGCTCCTAGAACTATCTAAATAATTGGCTTTTGTGTTCTTGAGCTCAAGATGTTGATTTTTTTCCCCAGATGTTAAGTCTTTGCTTTCTGCAGTTCTTCTGCTAGGGAGTTTCTTTATTCCCCCAACAAAGGCAACTATCTTTCTTAATCCTACATCATAACAAGTTCAACAGGTAAAATTCTTCCTTTCATCAAGATTTCTAAATGTCTAGCACATCTTACATTATATAACACAGAACAAGATCGTTTCCATTTGTTCTGTCTCGTTACATTTTGAAATAGGAAATTATTTCTTAATCGTAAACTGTATTTTCAATGTTGCAAAGCCTTCTCTAAAAAATAAATGATTCGTCCAAGCCTGGAGCAGAAATAGCAGCAAATTGCAGATCTGCTTTCTTAGTGATCAGGGACAGTGGACCTGAGCAGCAGTGGTCACAATGCAGGTCTGGTTGCACCAGCTACATTTGACCATTGCCATAGCTTCATCTTTTGATTCTTTACTTTTACTTCTTGCACACAGGCTGCTACAGATAGAGGCCAACTAAGTGTCTGAATACTTCTATTTTCACTACAGTGTTAATTCTAGCAGTTATGATCATGTCAATTTTCTAGCTCATAGAAAATTTGATGATTTGATTTTTTTTTAACTATGCTATGGATAATTTAATCTTGCATGCGTTTCCTAGCATTCATTTGGGCAGTTGAATTTTTAAGGGGAATTTGGAGGCTTTGGGCTCAGACCTTTAGTTCCTCATCAACGCAGGATCTTAAGAGGAGTCCTTCTGTTACGTACAGTGGAGAAATTGACTTTACCTTTGCTACCTGGCTCTGGAGATAGTCAAAACCCGCTTGGATCCTGCAGTGGGAGGGGGGTTGGACTGGATGATATTTTGAGGTTCCTTCCAGCCCCTGACATTCTGTGAAAAACACAGATAAGCAAAGAAATACTGAGCTAGTGCAGACTCAGCTCAGTTCATGTACTGGTCTGTGTTTAGGTCCAGAAGCAAAATAGTAATTTTTGTTGTAGCCTCAGAAGTGCTTCTGGTGCTGACCTGGCTCATACTTGGCCAGTTCAAGCATTTCTGTTCCAGTAGTACAGCCAGACCTTGGTTTACATAGAACTCCTAGTTACTATAACCAAGTGATTAACAGTTCCAGTGAGTGCTGAGATTCATCATTTAATTATCTGTTGTTCCATGCTAGTTTGTCAAGTTATTTCCTGAAAGGCGTGAAATGTAGTAGCCATGAAAGCACAACATCAGGTGGCTGTTAGTAAGCCTGGCAAGTAAATGTCAAGTCATTGGGAGGGGAGGGCAGCATGGTCTAGGCAGTGAATTAACACCACTCTAAACCAAATGAGACGCTGAAGTCAGCTTGCAAACTGACTTAGTGCTGCTAATGTTTGTAGAAAGGCAGAACCTAACAGCTACAATCAGCTGCCTCTGTGCATGCACGTAGAGTGTGTTGTACCCTACCACAAAGAGCATTGTTTCCTAGCTTCTCACAGTCTCACGCTTGCAAGGATTCCTTTGGATGTTTCCCCCTGTACTTGGCACTGGTGAGACCACACCCTGAATACAGCTTTCAGTTTTGGGTTTCTTACTACAGGGACACTGAAGTGTTGAAGCAGGTCCAAGGAAGGGCAGTGAAGCTGGTGAAAGGTTTGGAGAATAGGTTTTCTGAGGAGCGACTGAGAGAACTGAGACTATTGAGCCAGAAGAAAAAGATGCTGAGGGGAGACTTTCTCACTTTCTACAACTCCCTGAGTGGAGGTTGTAGCCAAGTGGGTGTTGGTCTCTTCTCCATAGTAAGAAGTGACAGAATAACAGAAAATGGACTCAAGCTGCATCAGGGGATCTTTAGGTTGAATATTAGAAGAAACTTACCTACTGAAAGAGTTAGAAATCACTGATGTCCCTGGAGGTATTTAAAAGAAACATAGATATGGTGCTGAGGGACATGGTTTAGCCTTGGTAGAGTTAGATAACGGTTGACTTTAAATATCATATAAAGTCATGAAGCAGAAGGATATATATATATATTTTTTTTTTTTTAGGCTTTGTGTTCTCAAATTCAAGTAAAATAACGAGGGTTTTTAGGGGGCAAAAAAGGCTATTTATTTGGGATTAGGAATTCCCCAAGTTCTATAAATAACTCAGACTAAAATCAGATTTGGTTCATGGCTTTTAGACAGGATCAAGTGTAACACTTCAGTTAAATCTGGATAACTCAGATAAAACTGGCCTAAAATCAAAGATTAGCACCGTCACATCTATCATGGTAGCTCCACAGTGCAGCTAAGCTCCAGTGTAGAATTGCTTTCTCACAACTGCAGATTTATGGAGCTTCATATAGAGATGCTGATAATCTAGAAAAATGCATGGAATTTGGTAGATTTCTTTCTAGGTTTCCTACTTAGTTTTTCTGTACATATTATTTAAGAAGCCACTGAATATACAAAATCCTGTTACTGAGCTCAGGGGCCCAAACACTCTGCTCTCCTTTGCCTCAGCATCCACCCAAATATTACCTCTCATGAGGAGCACAGCCATGCACCCAAATAATCTACAATGGCTGACTTTGAGAACAACACAGCCCCACACCCCCCCTAAAACACGAGCACAGGTGAGTCCATGCTGCAGATATTGGGTTTAGTTTTGGACTCTGACTACAAAAAGGACATGGAGGTACTGAAGCATGTCCAAAGAAGGATAGCAAAGCTGGTGACAGCACACAAACCACATGTGGCGTGCCTGAGGGAACTGGAGTTTAGTCTGGAGAAAGAGGCTCAGGGGAGGCCTCACTCTCTGCAACTCCCTGAAGGGAGACTATAGCAAGATGGGGGTCAGTCTGTTCTTTCAAGGAACAAGAGGAAACAGCCTCAAGTTGTGCCAGGAGAGATTTAGATTGGATATTAGAAGCAATTTCTTCCCCGAAAGGGCCTTTAAGAACCATGTAGATGTGGTGCTGAGGGACATGGTTTAGTGGTGATCTGGCAATGCTGGATTAATAGTTGGACTTAACATCCTCAGAAGTATCTCCAGCCAAAAGAATTCTGTGATTCTATGAAAAAGTGTAGCCACTGACTTGGTTGTAATAGAAGATTATGTTTAATTGCAATGTTCAGTCAAGTTTGTGCATTGTTCTCTGTATTCCCTAGCCAGCCAGGACAAGGATTCTAATATTCACCCCTATTTTTTGCTATCCAGTCCAGGTAAATAACTGGTTGTCCCTTTACCCATTTCTGCTCTGCCCTGTGTGTGTATAAAAGCATAGCTAGGAACCAGAGTGGAGGATGTCCTTTAGACACAGGATATATTTGCATCATACAGATATTTCTTCTGTCATCTTTTCAAGCATTAGTTATTTTCTGAGGGGGAAGAAGGATAAACCTAAGGCACTGAGTAAATCATGGCTGGTGGTAGTGTCCTGTGACTTTGCGTTTGAGTGTACCTGCCAACAGAATGGCAAAACTAAATTCCATCCCATGTAGCACAGGTAAACAGTTCACCCAGACGAGTCAGGATGAGGTAGTGAAAGGGCAGCTGCGGTGACTAAGGGGGTGGAGAGTCAAGATGAAAGCCTTTGGAGGACAGATGAGCTCTGCTCTATTACCTTCTTAAGCTTCAGCTTCCGATGTTCCTTCAAATTACAGGAACAGACAAGTGGGTTTGAAGGCTTAGGGTAACTGTAGGTCCATAATACTACTTTAATCTATTTCTTTTTGAAAAAGAGGGAAGAGCAAAGTAGAGAAAAGAAACTGTGCAAGATGTTTGACAACAAAGAGTGCAGGGAACTTGGAACTCTTTGAGGGTCAATTAGCCAGAAAATGTGCTAAAGACTACATGCTCTGTTGGATTACTGGCCAAAGAATTACCCCAAAGCAATCAAAGTGGCCCTGCTCCCTGAATGCAGGGAGGCAATTACAGATTTTGAGGATGTGCTGCAAAAGCTTTAATTAAAGGTGTTTTTTCTGCATCACTGAACAATGGAAATTAAATTCTTGCTTGCAGCCACAAAAAAAAAGTAGCTTTTGTCTTTTCCTTGCAAGTAGTACGTCAGCATAAGACCTGAGCAGCTCTGGCATCTCTCCTTTAGTGATGCATATTGTGTTTCACCCCACCTATTCTCTCAGCTACCACTTCCCACACAGACATATTAAGAGGTGGATTTCCATTGCTAGACCGTCTGGCTTCCTCTGGCATTGTGGTGGTCTATCAGCAAAAACAACATGGCCTTCAGTTAGATTTCAAGGTGAAGTTTATCAGGTCCCATTTGTGTGCAGAGCAGAAAGGATTAACTCTACCAACAGCAGTAAATCTGTTATCCATGAAAGGGATGGTGTAGTACATCAGTTTAAAAATTAATTTTGGTTCTCCACATACTTGATGATACAACCAACCAGCTATGTAAGATCAGCCTCTTAATACAGTCATACCAACAGCAAATGCAGCCTCTCCCCAGCACACCTACTGATAACGGCACCTCCAGGTGTGCTTTAGTGGCTGCTTGACCAGCAACAGTTTTTCTTCAACAGGATCATGCTCCTAACAACCATCACATTCTTGATGATATCTCACTCAGACAGGACAAAGTGTTGTCAGCTTTGAACTCCTGCTCGAAAGCTACAGATCACAGCTTGTGTGAAGACAGCCCTTGGACTCCTTTTGACATCAAGGTTTTACAGAAGCTTTAGAGCACAAGGCTTCACTTTATGGCTTACTGAAACGAGGGAATAGTGCAGGCATTTTCTGCTGATGCCACATACACGCAAGCAGCAGGAGCACTTCTTTCACAGCCTTGACTCTCACTCTGGAGTCTTATGCTTCAAGAGCTGACACAATAGCCTAGTCCATAACACCACTTTGGCTGGAAATATAAACCACCACTGCTGTCTACTTGAAGACACATGTAACACACAAAGCAGCAAAAAGTCCTTAACCATTTGCTGGTTGTTTTGATGAATCCTCTGGTTTGCTTTCCCACTCTGTAGGTTGCTCAGGTCCTCCTGCAATACATGGCTGCTTCTCAGCATAGTAAGGCTCCTCTACCTCAGGTGGTCTTTTTGTAATCACAAATCATTAGGGATTGGGAGGGACCTCAGGAGATCTAGTCCAACCCCTCTGCTAGAGCAGACTCACCTGCAGTAGGTCACATAGGAACACATCCAGGTGGGTTTTGAATGTCTCCAGAGAAGGAGACTCCACAACCTGTCTGAGCAGCCTGTTCCAAGGCTCTGTCATCCTCACAGTGAAAAAGTTTTTAGATTCACATGGAACCTCCTGTGCTCCAACTTGAACCCATCACCTTCTGTCCTGTCATTGAACATCACTGAGAAGAGCCTGGCTCCATCCTCCTGACACATATTTGTAAACATCAGTGAGGTCACCCCTCAGTCTTCTCTTCTTGAAGCTAAAGAGACCCAGCTGCTTTAGACTTCCCTCATAAGGCAGATGTTCCACTTTCTCAATCATCTCTGTGTCTCAGTGCTGAACTGTTTCAAGCAGTCCCATGTCCTTCTTGAACTGAGGGGTCCAGAACTAGACAGAATATTCCAGATGTGGCCTCACCAGGTGGAAGAGAACTCTCAACCTACTATGCACACTCCTAATACACCCCAGGATGCCATTAGCCTTCTTGGCCACAAGGGCACATTGGTGGCTCGTGGTCATCCTTCTGACCACTGGGACTCCAAGATCCTTTTTGCCACAGCTGCTCTCCAGCAGACAAGTCCCCAGCCTGTACTTGTCCATGGGGTTGTTCTTTCCCAGATGCAAGATTTCCAGTTTTGTGCCATCAGCAGAATTGCTGACAGTGTTCTCTGTGCCTTCATCCAGCTCATCAATGAACATATTGAATAGTACTGGTCCCAGTACCAACCACTGAGGGACTCCACTAGATACAGGCCTCCAACTACAACTATCCCTTTGACCACAACTCTCTGACTTCAATCAGTTCACATCCACCTCACTACCTGATCATCCAGACCACACTTTTTCAGTTTAGTTGTGAGGATGCTGTGGGAGATGGTGTGAAATGCTTTTGTGACATCAAAATAAACCACATCCACTGTACTACCATCATCCATCCACCTGGTTATGTCTTCATAAAAGGCTGCCAGGTTGGTTACACATGACTTCACCTTGGTAAAACTATACTGACTGTTCCCAGTGACCTTCTTATTCTTGGTATGTGTAGGGACAGCGCCAAGGATAAGTTGCTCCATCACATTCCCAGGGATGGAGATGAGGCTGACTGGTCTGTAGTTACTCAGGTTGTCCTTCTTGCCCTTTTTGAGGACTGGAGTGATATTTGCTTTTCCTCCAGTCCTCGGGCACCATAGATGATGGAGAATGGCCTCAGCACCCATGGGTGCATCCCATCAGGACCCATGGACTTGCAGATGTCCAAATTGCTTAACAGATCTCTTACCCAGTCCTCATCAACCAAAGCAAACTCCTCTTTTATCCTGGCTTGCTCTGAGGCTTCAGGGGTCTGGGGCTCCTGAGGACAGCCTCAGCAGTATAGGCAGAGAGAAAGAAGGCATTCAAGAGCTCTGCCGCCTTCTTATCCTCTGTCACATGAGCACCCATTCATTCAGCAGTGAGCCTGCATTGCCTCTAGTGTTAGTTTTGTCTGCAGTGTACTAAAGAAACCCTTTCTGTTGTCCTTGGCCTCTCTTGCCAGGTTTAATTCCAAGAAGGCCTTAACTTTACTGGTTGTCTTCCTACATCCTCTGGCAAGTCTTATACTCCTCCCAGGTGGCCAGCCCCTCCTTCCATGATCTCTAGACTCTTCCTCCTCTTGACTTTGCCCAGCCTAGTAGTCCCTGTTTAACCATGTGAGTCTCCTGGCTCCCTTTCTTCATTTCCTACTGGCTGGTTGCTATTGGTCTCTCACTCAAAGCACTCCCCGCAGCTGCAAGGTGCTTGTTTCTCTTTTCTTCCATTTCTGCTCAGATTTATCATGTTTCTAATGAGTTTTTTTGTGTTTCCCTTCCACTGACTGAATTTTTTAATCTGATGGTTACATTTGCTCCAATTTCTGTTACCCTGGCAGAGATACGTGGACCAACAACACCCAGTCTCAGACATGAGCCAACCTCCTTCTCTTCCCATGTGTGTGGTCAGAGGAGTCACTGAGACCTAAGGGAAGTCCTTAGATCCCCAATCTGTGAGATGCAGCCTGGAGGCCCTTTTGGCAGGCAGGACTATACTTTGAATCATTCTGTAGTGCAGCCAATTATCATAATAATAGTTTCATTTTTAACCAGAGTTCATAAACTCTCTGTAAACGTATTCCTCAGCTCACATTTCTTTGGTGGAAGAGCCAAGTGTTACATGGACAGATGGGGATCCTAAAGTTCTTAGCAGAGTCTTTCATTTCTGTTTGCTTATTGCCTGATCTCTTCCTGTCACAGAATTCCACCCTGCAAGTGCCATGGCAGCAAAGCAACAGGCACTCTGGTGACTGCACTGTGATGGAACTGACATTTCAGGGTTAGCTTAACCTCACCACAAATGGAGAGGTTACTTGAAGGTCCTACTTCCTGTACTTTGGGGAGCTAAGTGTTCCCCATTGTATTAATTGTGTGCTTACCTTCTCACTCAAATAACATCGGAGTCTGCATTGGTTGAGGCAGAAAACGTGGCTGAATGTCTAACCCATGACTTGGAGCAGCGTATAGAGAGGACACTGAAGATGTCTTTTCCCAGTAAAGGCTTCAGCCAAATCAGCAGCTTGTTGTACTCTCCACCCCTCTCCAGGTGGAGAGCCACCACCTCCCTTTTGGTGGTGATTCACTGATTGAGGTCACTTGTGTTGTGAAGCTGTACTGGAAGCTGTTGGCAAGAAGGGATAAGTGTTATTGTTGTTAAGGTTCTAACTAGTGTCACAGAATGCCAGCATGCTAGGGTTGGAATGGACCTCTGGACATCACCTACTCCAACCCCCTTCCAGATTAGAGGTGCTTCAGGAAAATGATGTGGGGTTCTAAAGGAGACACTTGCTTGTTTAAACACAACTATTATTTGTATATAACCTAACACTTCACAGAATCCCAGCATGGTGGGAGTTGTAAGGGACCCTTGGGGATCATCTAATCCAACTCCACTGCTAAAGCAGGTTGCCCAGGCTTGGAATCTCTTCAGAGAAGGAGACTCCACAACCTCTCTGGGCAGCCTGGTCCAGGGCTCCAGCACTCTCACAAGAAAGAAGTTCTTCCTCATGTTCTGATGCAACATGGGTTCCATCTCCCAGGTTCCACTTTGTGCCCTTTGCCCCATCCTCTTGACCCTTGCCCTTTGGATATTGAGAATCATTGATCAGATCCCCCCTCAGTCTTCTCCAGGCTAAAGAGCCCCAGGTCCCCTCAGCATCTTTGTAGCCTGTGCTGGACTCTCTCTGGTAGCTCCCTGTCTTTTGAACTGGGGAGCCCAGAACTGGACCCAATACTCCAAATATGGCCTCCCTAGGGCAGAGTAAGGGGGCACAAGAACCTCCCTCAACCTTCTGGCCACACTTTTCTCTTTATGCCATAATCATTAAGCCATTTCATAGTTTCCAGGATAGTGTCATGAAGTGCCATCAGCTTTCAACATCTGTCACAAGTCCATGCTATTCCTTTCAGTACAAGGGAACATCTACTGAAGTTAACCTTCTAGGGATGGTTGCTAGTGGTGGACATTGAGGGTTCAGGTCCTGCCAGCTGTCCACCTAACTGCTGCCTGGGAGACTGACAACTGATGATGCTGGGACAGCAGAGCATTTCTTATGCCTGAAAATAGAATGTGGTTTGACACAATGGGAACCAGCATGGATCTTGGAAACTGCCTTTGACAGACAGACTGAGCGCAGTATTATTTTAGACCCCAGCCAGATGTCTCCAAGTTTAACACCAGCTAAATCTCATGATATAATTTGGTCTAGATGTGCCAGAAGATAAAGTGACTTTCCCAAGCAGCTCAGAACACACACTTTAGACTCACAGCTCTGTAACTAACCATACTGACAAAGCTCTTGTTTCCTATCACTTTGGAGGGGGTTACCATGCCCACATTATTAACTTCTGTTTGGTTCTTGCTCTTGTACCAGCTGAAGCTCACAGTCAAGTTTCTACAAGAGTGCTGCTCTCATTCCCACTACAATAGCAGCTTTAAAGTTACAAACAGGAAAGCCTTTACTGCTAATGACAAGGGAACTTTATTTTTAGGTTGTGTTTTCCCCCACAATCTGCAGTGATCTCTGTGCATGACATTTGTTTCTCTTCTAAATTTGTTCTGCCGGGTTTTACGCTGAAGAGTGCAGCTTGGCTGTGGCAATTATCTGGGTAGAGTCATGTGCCACTCACATCCAGGACCAGATTGTTTTGCAAGCCCAATGTAGGTAGTTGGTTTGCCCTCATAGCTAAGAGGAGTGATGTAAAAGATACTGGTTCTCAGTATCTTTGAAACAGCCTTTAGGTGATGTTGCTGTGATGGTTTGCTGCTGCCATCGAAGTTCAGCAGGCAGCCAGAATTGAAGCACATGGCTAAGTTAATTTGCACTTGGAGCAAGTAGGGTAAGAAAAAGATGTAATTGCTGTTCTTGTAGCTGCAAGTTATGACTACAAACCTCACAGGAGAAGGAGGTTTTCAATGAATTCTCTCTGTTGGGGAGCTAATAAAGAATGTATCTCTGGGCTTGCCCACTGCTTATCATGAAAATGGTCCTGAGGTTTGAGGTTAATTTGGCTCTTTATTGCCTTTTTGAAATAGCTCCTTGGAGTAAAAAGTCCTGGGCAACCAGAGAGTAAGTTAAGATTAATTCCCACTCTACTCTGCCCTAGTGAGGCCACATCTGGAGTATTGTGTGCAGTTCTGGACTCCCTGGTTCAGGAGAGACAGGGAACTGCCAGAGAGATTCCAGGGAACTGGACTATGTCTGGAGGAAAGGCTGAGAGACCTGGGGCTGCTTAGCCTGGAGAAGACTGAGAAAGGATCTTCTTGATGCTTGTCAATATCTAAATAGTGGAGAGCAAGAGCATGGGGCCAGACTCTTTTCAGTGGTGCCTAATGACAGTGCAAGGGGCAGTGGGCAACAAGCACAAACTGGAATCCAGGATGTTCCACTTAAACATAATGAAAGAATTCTTTGCTGTGAGGGTGCCAAAGCAGGTTGCCCAGAGAGGCTGTGAAGTCTTCTCAGAAGAGGTTCAAAATCTACCTGGATATCGCAGTCCTGTACAACCTTTGTGGGTGACCCTGCTTTAGCAGGTGAGTCCCCAGAGGTCCCTTCCAACCCCCACCATGCTGGGATTCTTTAAAATTCTTGCAATGCTTTTACAGAATGCAGAGGATGCTGAAGGGCCATGTCAGGAGCAGGCAGGGAGCAGTACTGGCAGGGGAGTTGGAACTAGATGATCCTTGTGGTCCTTTCCAACCCTGACTGATTCTATGATACTATGACTCCAAGTTCTGTATAGCAAATTCATCTCCTTTTTTTCCCCTTTGTTTAGTTTTTAAACTCCTAAATAACATTTAAAATTCAGGGCATGGTCTGAGGAAAGAGGAAAACGGTCTTTGGCTTTCTTTGAGCTCCTCATTGTTCCACAGCTTTACAGTGTGCATGCAACTGCTTAAAAGCTCTTCTCCAGATGAGGACCATAGGTTGTTTCTAATTATGTGACATGTAATCAAGTGCAATATGCTTGCTGAGCCCTTAGATGACAGCAAGCTTCATTTCCTTAGAGTAACGTGGGAAACCTTGAGGTGTTACACAGCCTAAAGCCTGACAAAATTCTTTGTTCCAGTAGCCCCCTGGTTCAACTGATCTGTATAAATTTCGGTAAGTTACGGGAGTAACTTAAAGCAACTGGAGTGTGAAGAATGCCCACGCTTTGGGCCTTGTGTTTTATTTTTAACTCAAAGTGTTTCCTCATTCTCTATCAGTCATGAAAACTTAACGCAAGGAAGCGAGAGCCCCTTCTCAGCATCTCAGCACGGAGGAGGGTTTGATACTGGGAGCTTTGTTCTCCGTGTTAAATGCCTATCGACTTCTCTGGCCCACAGAAATATTGATTTTCCTCTCACTCTCTTCACAGGCTCTGCTTTCTTTCCTGGTCGCTGTGCTGAGATCTTTGCCAAGGGTCAAAGCATTGGGAAACTCGGAGTCTTACACCCTGATGTTATCACCAAGTTCGAGCTCACCATGCCATGCTCTGCCCTGGAGATCAATATTGAGCCCTTCGTGTGAAGACAGGACTTTTTTCCTCTTCCAGCCATCCACTGGCACATGCAACACCCTCTGCTCTTTTGTCTTCCTCTATGGGGGGCATCCCCTTTAAGCTTTTGTATCCCAATAAACTAGAAACACCCTGGGTAAATATGTTCCTTACAGTACAATTTGGCTAGCCTCTGTGGTGCAGGAATGTGGCAGCCCAGACTAGACCATGCCCTCAGTGCTTTTAACGGGTGGAGGAGGGGGGCAAGAAACAAGTTGGGTAAAAGCCCAGCCTTTTAGGAGAGAAATGTAATGGCAGAGCACATGATTCGTTTTCAAAATCAGAAATGTTCCCCAGACACAGCTTCATACTGTAACTGATTATGGCTGCATAACAGGAATCTCATTCTTTCCTTATTGCATGAAATAAGATAATTGATTAGAGCAAATGTTGAGTGAATGTGAGCAGAACTAAGGAGCTGAGCTTTTATTCTGTACGGTTGTCATGTGCTCAGCAATGGCTGGGGGAGGAAAATAAACTTGTTTCATGAAAACCAGAGCTATTTTGTAAGCAAGATGTGTGTAATATCTGCTTCTCTGCTCCAGACATAACTGTCGAGCCTTTATCATTCTGCCTTCAGGAGGGGGAGGGGGGCGGAATTACATTTTTTCATGGTTGATGTAAGCCTGGTGGTTTTTGAAGCTCCAAACCAAATTGGGGAAATGCATTTCAGAGCATATGCCAGTGGGCTTCACATGAGGAGCTGAAAAATATCAAAGCCTTTGTCCGACGGAGGCTGGCATGTGTGCCTGCAGAAGATCGCGTGGTCCCGCAGCGCTCACGTAGCCCCACCGGTGGCTTTCTGGAGCCCAGCTGCGCAGCAGGGACAATGCAGCACTCCACCAGTTGTACTTCCCTCACCGCTTTGCCCTTGACAATGTCTGAGAACCACTGGTGGTTCAGGCTTTTGCTTCTCAGTGGCTTTCTGGCAGCAGTTACACTGCAGCCTGGCACAGCGTGACTGCAGTCTGGGAAACAGAAGCTCCATCCAGCTTGTCGCTGCCCGAATCATCCTTCCTGGGGTGACGTCACTGGGTGGGTGGCCAGCTCAAAAGACTGAAGCAGGCTCTTTCCTGGTTTGCTAATGAAGCTGGCTGTCCCTCATCTGCACTGTTACAGCCACTGCTAGTGTTGTAGGCAGTGAGCAGTACTTTGCTTTAGGTCATAGCAGGGCTTGTTTCTGCTGTGACAGTCAGATAGCACCTGAGTCCAGAAGGAGGCTGGCTAAGAATGGACATGGAATCGTGGAATCATTGGTGGGAAGGAACATTGAAAGGTTATTTAGTCGAACCCTCTCCCTGCAGTAAGCTAGGAGGTCTTCAACTAAAGCAGGATTCTCAGAGTTCTGGTCACCTGTGTAACCTGAGCCAGCGCATCACCACCTCCAGTTTAAAACAATTCTTCCTTTTATCTAGTCTGAATCTCCCCTGTTTTAGTTTAAAAGCATCACCCTTTGCCTCTCTAAAAGGTCTCTTCCCATTTCGCTTGTCGGCCTTTTTTGGTACTGAAAGGTTGCTAAAAGGTTTTGCTGGAGCCTTCTCTAGGCTGAACAACCCCAGTTGTCTGAGCATTTCTTCACAGCTGAGGGGTTCCAGCCTTTGGATCACCTTCATGGACTCTGGACCCACTTGAGCAGGTCGATGCCTTGCTCGTGCTGAGGACACCAGAGGTGGGTGGTGTTGGAGAAGAGTGTTGCAAAAATGACCTTGGGAAGGGAGAGATGTGCAATGATGAGGGTGAGGTGACCTCCTGAGCTTGCATGTCTGCACAAACCTCTGTCACTGGTCCCACTCTGGCTTTTCAGTGGTAGCCTTCTTAGTAATTTGAACAGGTGGGAGGGCAACAGGCAAAACTTTTTGGTGTTAATGCGGTGTGGAAAAGGCACTACAGCTTCCCATCTGGAAACGCAGGCTATGACTACCCCTGTGTGATGGACAGGAGATGAGAGCACAGCCGCGGCCTGACGTTGCACAACTGACTCCAGTGTCCACAGAGAGGGAGAAAATTGCAGCTCACATTTCCAGGCCTGCTGAGAGATCAGCCAGCGGGATACAACTCCCCATGATGCCTGCACAGCTGACCAGGCGAGCTGGCAGTGTGGGAAGCAAGCTGCAGCACAGATGGGAAGTGTCAGCCCCACCGCCTGTGGCTGTGTCAGGCATGGGGATTAGGGTGGCAGCAGGGCAGATGTGCAGCGCAGCCCTACCTGCACAGAGTGTATTGCACTGCACAGGGGTTTCTGGCGCTTTGGGTGTCCCTGTCCTGTGATTTACTGTCCCTTTGAGTATAAAGACTAGATTAGGCTGGGACTAAGGGCTTGAGCTGCAGTGGCTCTTAGTGATCACTGCTCCTTTTTCATACCGCTTGCTTGCCTCTTGATGGCGAAGTGCTCCACAAGCAGGACATTGGCTTTGTCCTAGGGAATCACAGAATCAGCTTGGGTGGAAGAAATCTTAAAGATCTTCAACGGTTAGGCCAACACTGCCAGGTCACCACTAAACCATGTCCCTCAGCACCACGTCTACATGGTTCGGAAAGTACTTCACAGATGGTGACTCCACCACTGACTTGGGCAGCCTGTTCCAGGACTTGACAACCCTTTCAGGGGAGAAATTCTCCCTAATGTTGACCCTAAACTGCTCTTGGTGAAACTTGAAGCCATTTCCTCTTGTTCTATCAACTTGTTCTTTGGGAGACGAGACCAACCCCCCAACTCAGTATAACCTTATTTTGGGGAGCTATAGAGAAAGAGAAGGTCTCATCTCTGTCTCCTTTTCTCCAGACTAAACGACTCTACATCACTCCTCAGAAGAACTGTGCTACAAACCCCTCAGTGGCTTGCTAGCTGTTCTCTAAACCTGCTCCGGTACATCAATGTCCTTCTTGGAGTGAGGGACCCAAAATTCAACACAATATTTGAGGTCCAGCCTCACCAGTGCTGCGTACTCACTGCCCTTGTCCCTAGAAATAGTATTAATTGATAGAAGCAGAGAAAGAGAATTAAGAGCAAGTTTTAAAAGCCCCTTCAGAGACACCAAGCCCTCTCACACCTAGAAGTGGTGCCAGCAGCCTTCCTGGGGCTGCTGTAGCTCTGCAATTCAGCCTTTGCTTGTCTGCTGATGGTGCTGACTTCTGAGCAATTTTTGAACATATTCTGAACTTTGATTCTTTCGTTTGCTTCTTTGTTTTTGAGGAAGAGTTGGGTTTTTCACTAGTAGTGTCCAATTTTGAATTACTCTTTTGTTGCTTTCTGCTATCTGTGGATATCAGATAATTTCTTGGGATCTGACCATGACCACAACAGGCTGGAGAGAAGCTGACAGAGAGGCCTCAGCCCCTTTTAAGGCACTGTCCTGTTGGCTGTTGCATTATATTCAGCCTGACCTCCATTCGGTACTGACTTCCGTGCTTGTCCTTGCTGCAAAGGGGCTTTTCCAAACAGCAGAACCCCCGAGACAGCCTGCTTCCAGCCCCTAGCCACAGGCCTCCACCCTTACAGGTCACTGCTCTGTTGCACAGAGGTGTTTACATAAAGGTAATGCTTAGCCCTGTTTCCATCTCCTGGCCAGTAGCAGCTCACTTGCAATTTAAATCATCCTAAGCTTGGCAGGTGAGTACGGAATGGGCGAAAGCAAGGGGTGCTGGCCATGGCCTCAGGCACACACAACACCTCTGACCGCTCAGCAACCTTGAAACTGAGCTGGGTGCGAGGGAGGGTGAGCAGGGTGACAGCAGGGACAGCAGCAGGACGTCGCCCCTGGCCAAACAACAGCCAGTGTGGTCCAACGCAGGCAGCAGGGCAAGTGATGGCCTCCACCACAGCAGGAGCTCTGCGCGGTTTAGTAAACGTGCAGGTCTGCCTGGAGCCTTCTCTCCTCCCAGCTGAACAACCCCAACTCTCTCAGCCTGTCCTTACAGCAGAGAGGTTCCGGCCCCCGGATCATCTTTGTGGCCTCCTTTGGACCCACTTCAACATGGACTGAAGCATAAGGAATTGAAATTAAATGAGGCAAATTCAGCAGTGGCTTTGGTTTTTAGTTCCTGCCAGGGGGTGGAAGAACATTTGGCTGCTGCCAGAGCAGCTGGGAGAGCAGCACACAGAGATGCTCCACAGCAGGAAGAAGCCTGGATTGACACCACATTCTCGGAAAAGCAGTTTGCAGGGTGAGCACCTCAGGAGGAGACAGCCTCAATGCAGGACAGAGGGGACTGAGCTAAGAGTGAGCTACATCTCTCCTGACAGCATAGCAAGTCACATTCAGGAAAAGATTGTCTTGGCAGCCCCACCCCAGTTAGAGAAAGCCATGAAATGAGGAGTTGTAGCTCTGGATCAGGACATACAGGATGGGACTGAGAAGTCAGCCGTCCAGGCTCCAAGGTTGACGCTCAGTAACTGGAAGTTACCTCCTGCCCTGTGTTTTGCTCTACGTTCTGTGCACACCTGTTTGAGAAGAACCTCTGGTGACCTTGTGTCACTGAGTACAGAACACGACCAGCAAACTGGCCAAAGCACCTCATTTCCTACCATCACAATGGAGATGTAGAGGCACCTGAACAGCAGGGGTGAAGAGGCAGGAACATTTTGAAAGACACTTGTCTTTGCAGTAAGGATCTAGCCCCTCACATTGATGAAGTACAGAAGGGTGACATGTCTTACCTCATCAGAGGACTTGCTTCTTCATATCTGGCCCTGCAGGAACAACTGCAGCTCTGAGACCATCTTGTGAGCTAAGTCTCAGCCAACTAAAAGCTGTGCTGAGTCTCAGCAGCCCCTGGGTGCACTTAGGCCACACTACTTGCAGGTAGAACATGTTGCTGAAGGCAGAACATGGGCCCATCCAGTTTCAATCACACACCCTTGGACAAAATCCCACCTTGTTGGGCTCCTTGATGAGCACAAAACAGTCTGTAGTTTCTGGAGTGTCATGCTATAATTACATATATTAATTTAAAATCAAAGTTGAATTCCAGCTAGCTGTTTAGTCTATTGGAGGTAGATGTTGGAGGTGAAGGATGTTCCAGGTGCCCAAGTGTCACCCATCACTACCAACAGGAAGAAATTCTCCACTGTAAGGGTGGTGAGACACTGGCTCTGGTTGCCCAGGTGGTAAATGTCCCATCCCTGGTAAGGTTGAACAGGGCTCTGAACAGCCTGCTTTACATGAAGATGTCCTTGCTGACTGCATGAGGGTTGGACTAGATGACTTTCCAAGGGCTCTTCTAACCCAAACTAGTCAATGATGACAAAACAACTTGCACATTTTCATGTGTGAGTGTTGCTGATGAGCCCAGAGGAGCCAAATCTCACAGCAAGACTGAGCAGGAGACAAGGGGACCACCTTGGGAAGTGAGGTGGGCTGGGAAGCTGCTAAAACTGCAACTCATCCCCCTTATATCAACCATTTACAAGCAGCAGCAGAGGGCACAAAATGAACCAAGAAACAGAGAATTCTGCAAAATAAATGTATTTTAAAATTGGAACCAAACACAGCTGCGTGTGTCACACAAAGGACATGCAAGGGAATGCTATAAAAGGCAAATCCAAGCATTTAGATATGATTTATAAAACCTTAAGGGCAGAAACCAGCTGTGATTGAGAACAGAGATTGTACACAGAAAGCTGCATGAAAGTCCCTGTCCAAACCCACCTTTCTTGGGACTAATTCCACCTCACACTTTAAACACCTTTTTCTCCCCAGCTTTTGGTCCCATGCACTCTGATGTGGTACCTTCAAAGGCTTCAGCTTGGCCATGAAGCTGCCAGTCATGAGGCACTCCTAACAGAAGTAGTTTCTGAAGTGTTTGAAAGCTTGTGGTGTGAGGGAGAGAGACTGAGGATGTGAGTCCATGGCTTTAAAAGCTCAAATCCAGTACCCACCAGAGGGTACGTGTGAGTGGGCACTGCTGAAAGACTCCTTGAAGGTGTTTGTGTGCACATGTAAAATCCTCTCAGCCTGATTCAAAACAGTTTATCCTGGGCAAACCTAAAAATGGTTAAAACTTCTGCTTTCTTCTCTTCTGGAGACCACCAAGGTGGTGTTAACACCACTCAGCTCCATTATGCACAAGCCTCCTGCTCCTCACACAAAACTCCCAGCAATGTTTTGGTACTTGATGTATTTGTACGAGTGCTCAGCTGACAGCAATTGCACCTCCTTTACTTTCTACAGGTTAATTTTTCTTGCAGCCTAGAAGACAGGCAGGCATGGTTAGAAAGCTGCCTTTTACCAGGCAAGGCACAGGCTTCAAGCTCACAGCAAGTTTTCCTAGCCAAGCAGACCGTGGTCATCACTGTATTTCTCAACAGCTCTTTGGTCCAGCAGCTGATAGGTATTTTCTCATGATAAGCAGCCTGAGTGATAGCAAAGACACCTCCCTACCCTCCCTCCCTCCTCTACAAGGACCTACAGGGCATTGCAAGACGCATGGAAGACCAACCCTAATGCTGTGCAGCACCAGGAAATGATGGCATCTGCTCATCGCCACACATGGTAGACACCACTCAGCTCCTTCCGCCACACTGCTCAAGGACGTTGCTTGTCACCACCGCACGCCAGGAAGGGACTCTGTCCCATCCAGAGAAGATAAATCAGCGTTAAATCGTTTGAACACAAACCTCGACACCACAAAAGCAACTCTGCTTGGTGGGGTGGAGGCAAAGAGTATTTCAATGGAGGTTTTTCTATTACAATGCAAGATAAATTTGTTACAAATCACTTTAAATGTTTTGTGTTGGATTTCTTTTTTTAATTCCGTTTCACTCTGGGGGGGAGGGGACTTTGAGGGATTGCAGTGAGCAAAACCTCACACGCAGAACCAGCCAGGTATGGCAGTGCCATCAGAAGACACTGTGACAAGTGGCAAGTACAATAATCGTTGGATTGTTTTCAGAGAAACACTCAGCTGTACCCAGACGTGGCCATCTGATCTCTGCTGAGGCTGGACGCTGAAGAAGCTGACCCTCCTGGCCACCAGAGTGCTCCCACTGAGGGTACAGAGCTTGAAAAGCATCCACCTCCACATCATCTTCCCATCATCAGCCATTCTTCCTCTGTCCCTGGGCCCCAGAGGGTAGCAGGGCCTGGACAGAGCTCCACATGCCTCATGAACAGGGTTTCACTCTTGACCAACTGCCTCTTCCCCCACCCCAGTAGCCACTCACTTTTCCATGCCACAAACCTTCCTGGGCCTGCTCTTCTGCTTCAGTGGGAGCAAGCCCACAGCCAGGCTGGTGGTTTTGCAGCCCATGATGCCATGAGGCTGGTGCCCCACAGGGCAAATCATGCTTCATAGCATCCCTGGCCCTGGGGCAAACCAGCCACTGCTCCACTCAGGCAATGATTTTGGCTCTGTAGTCTGCTTATCTTTAGTCATCTGAGAAAGGGACATCCAATTATGGGACACAGTGGGATCAGCAATTTCTAACCCAAAGTTACTTTTGTACAGCAATTCCTGTGACAGTTCCAAATTGGGTATTATAGACCACTTGTACTGGGTTTGTGTGGCAAGTTTTTAGTAGCCTTCTGTGAGATGCCACCAGAAGCTTCCCCTGTGTCAAATGGAGCCAATGTCAGATGGCTCCAAGATGGGCTGACTATTAGTCAAGTCTGAGCCCATCAGCAATCTTGGTGGCATCTCACTGATAACCTAGATAAAAAAAAAACAAAAAAAAACTGCAGAAGAGCAGCTTCAGCCAGAGCAGAGATCCCCCTGCAGCCCATAGTGAAGGCCATGGTAAAGCTGACTGTCCCCCTGCAGCCCAGGAATAACTCTGCACTGAAGCAGGTGAAGAACCTGGGCTGGAGCAGGCTCCTGGCAGACCTGTGGCCCCATGGAGTAAGGAGCCCATGCTGGAGCAGGTTTGCTGCAGACCTTGTGACCCAACAAGGGACCTACACCGGAGCAGTGTTCCAGAAGTACTCTATGCCATGGACAGTCCCCATGGAAGGGACCCACATTGAAGCAGTTTGTGAAGAGTGCAACCCCTAGGAAGCTAATGAAGAACTGTCTCCTGTGAGGGACCTCCCCATGGTGGGGCAGAGGAAGAGGCAGAGACAAGGTGTGATGAACTGACTGCAACCCCCATTCCTCATCCTTCTTCATTGCTGGGAGGGAGAAGGTGGAGAACCTTAAGAGCGAAGTCAACCTCAAGGAGAAGGGAGAGGTACAGGTAAAGTGTCTCAAGATGTAGTTTCATTGCTTGTTACTCTAATTCAACTGGTAATAAATTAATTTTCCTCAAGAAGAGTTCATTCATGATAGTAACTGGTGAGTGATCTCTCCCTGTCTTTATCTCAACCCATGACCTTTCTGTTGTATTTTCCCTCCCCTTTCCAGCTGAGGAGGGCAGTGGCAGAGCAGCTTTGGTGGGCATCCAGCCAGAGTTAACTCACCTCACCAGTGCAGAAAGGCACAAAACACTTTTTGGTCAAGTTACCACCCTTGATCAACTTATCTGTGAAATGGTGGTGCTGAACACTGCTCTGTAAAGAAGTTGCTGATCTCAGATCAGTCCTAGCAGCTGGTGCAGCAGTGGCACGATGACAGTGGCGCTGAAGCCAACCGAGGAGTATGTGATGAACTTGTATGGCACTTCCACTTCTGGTCGTCGCCTGGCTTCCAGATCAGCCACGGGGAACTTGTAGTGGTAACTCAGCATGCCAAGGACCAGGCTTTTCATGAGCTGGCGAATCAGCAGAATGACAAGGATCCCTATGAAGAACCTGGCTAACATGACCACCATGACTTTACTGGTGAGCAGAGGAAGTCTAAGCTGAAAGTTGTCGCCATCGTAAGCGGGTGCAGCGAACTGGTTATTTAACCAAAATCCCACTGTTGCTCCCGCTCCTGCTCCTAAGATGGTAGTGGTGTCTCCCCTGGTAGGGCTGTAGTAGTCCAGTTTGGGGTAGTTGTAGCATAAGACAAGAGGCACAATGGTGGAAATCAGTGGGCAGAAGGGGCTAGTCAACAGCAAGTGGTCTACGGTGTCCCACGCAGGGTACAGAAGCATGAGCAGCGCAGCCGCAATCAGCGCTCCGCCAATCACATCCTGCAAAGAGAACGTGTTTAAAAGATTTGCCACACCTGGAAAGTAAAACAGATCTCATCAGACTTCTCATGGGTGCACAGCAGCAGAGGATGTCACTGTCCATCTGCAGAGACTACCCAAACCTTGTGCTAAACTCAACAATTCCTGAACTGATCCTTAGCCTTGTCTATGTAGATGACCCATATTTTTTTTCTCTGAACAAATAAGATTCTTCCTGCTTTCACATTGTAAGGCCACTCTCCACCTATGACCTCAAGGGTAAAGCATATAAGGGAAAGCTTCTTTCCTGTTAGGGTGACAGAGCACTAAAGCAGGCTGACCAGAGAGAGAGTAGAGTCTCCTTCTCTGGAAAGATTTCAAAACCAGCTGTACATATTCCTGGGCAACCTGTTCCGAGTGATCCTGTTTTAGAAGTGGAATTGGACTAAATGACCTCAGAGGTGTCTTCCAATCCCCACTATGCTGGGATCTTGTGAGCTCAAAGGTGCTATCACATGCAATCTCTACACAACCCCTTTCACTCCCATAACCCTACAGGTAATTTCAGCCTATGGGCAGGATTATCACTTCTTGCTTTGCATAGATGGGCAGATGCCATCTTCTGTCAGAGACAAGCTCCCAGCTCAGGAACAGAAGCTCTGGGGGAGAAAAGGCCAGAGCTGTAGGATGTGGTGCCTGTCCTGTAGAGGCACCTTTGGGCAAGAATACATCCAGAAGAAATTTATTGCACAGGTCTCTGAAATCCAGCTTGCAGTAAAGTGCCTGAGGTGAGCTCATAGTTAAAGCCTAATTTATTAACAGAGGCAAGTAAGGCACTCTGGAAACATGGTTGCTGTCAACCACAAGGCTGGGAAAGGAGATGAGAGGTAACCCCTAACAAAAGCCACCCCTACATGAGCTACATTTTCACCTGTGCTGCTCACTCGGGAGGCAGCAGGGTTTGACCATGAAATGCACTGCAAAAGCTAAAGCTACACATGGGCAGAAATATCCTCAAGATTGTCTCCTTGATACCAAGTCCTGGCAGTTGACTGCTACCAGACTCACAGTCTAAAATGAATTATTTATGAGAACTTAAGAGTTAGGCAGGAACACGGGGACTTTTTCACCACACAAGTATTTAATGACTCTCTGGTAAATGCATTACTCCAGTATGGTTGAACTTGAGCTGTTTATAACTTCCAGGCCGTAGGTTCATAGCACATTTGGTTTTAAGCAGCTCCCAGAGCCATTTTGCATGTCCCCAGTACAAATTCCCACTCATATTTTCTCCCTCACCCACAACATGAGGGAATCAACAGATACAACACAAAGTTGTTCACTGTAAAATAGCTTTAGGCATCAATATTTCACCTTAATCTATATTTCAATACTGATTTTCAGATTGTAACTTGACATACAAGGGCATGTTTTGGCCCAAAACCAAGTACCTGCATCCACACAGAAGAGCTGGACATCGCTGCCAAGAATTGGTGCTCAAAAATCCTATCACCACTGGGTACCTGCATTTGCCACACCAAATTAGAAGAAAAAGTCCTGATATCTCAATATGCCTCCACACGTGATTAAAGAGGGAAACTCAAACATTGCTCATGTGCTTTTCTGCCTCAGTTACAGACTTCTAATCAAACATGAAACTTCCCCTGACAAAGGCTTTGCTCAGATTTCTCCACTTCCTCAGCTCCTAGCTGGGGCACAAACAGTAACTATCCATTTTGCTGTTGATACCAAGCTGGAAGGATAGCTGACAATGCCACCAGACTGCTGCTCTTCAGAGACCTGGACAGGCTGTAGAGTTGGGCAGAATGGAACCAAATAAAGTTCAACACGGGCACCTGAGGAGGAACAACCCCCTGCATGGCTGACCTGATGGAAAGCAGCTCTGCAGAGAAGGGCCTGGGAGTGGTGATGGGCAAGAAATGCCCTGTGAGCTAGAAATGTGCTCATGTGGCCAAGAAGGTCCACCAATATCTGGGCTTGTTGTGGAGACTCCATGGAAGAGGAAAGCAGGAGCCATACACAGCCATGGCCATTCATAGCAACACCCTTTGGGTCTGGCTTTCCTCCTCCAACGAGGTGGCTAAGTTCAAAACCAAAACTTTATGAAGGTATTTAGCAGCGCAAAGTTAACGATTGTCCCCTCTTACTTTTTAAACTAAGAAGATGATGGGAAGAGGAGAGATGGCTTTGATTTCTGAGAAAAGCTTGCTTTCCCAGACTCTCCCATCTGTGCACCCAGAGTGGACCTTCACTCTTCCCAGCTGTGGAGCTGCCGTGAGCACTCCCAGGAAGCACATTCTTGCCTCTGTAAACAGATTAACCTCTTGCCAAACCTGTAATTATAAAGGAATTTTTAAATGAGGGCAGGCATGGATTTTGCTCAAGGTGCAGCACCACTGGAAGATCTTAAAACCTCCTGTTTCCCTGCTGGGGTACTCCACCTCCCTCAGCACAGCCAGCTCTGCATGGAAAGCTCGACATGAGGTGGCAATATGCACTTGTAGCCTGGGAGCAAACCATAACCCGGACTGCATCCACAGTAACGTTGAAAGAGGGGGATTCTGTTCCACTTTTCCACTTTGGTGAGACCTTCACCTCCAGTGCTGTGTCCAGCTATGGAGTCATAAGCACAGGAAGGACATGGACCTGTTGGAGCAGATCCAGAAGAGGCCACAAAAAATGGCCCAAGGTCTGTAACCCCTCTGCTGTGAAGACAAGCTGAGAGAGTCAGAGTTGTTCAGCCTGGAGAAGAAAAAGCTCTGGGAGATGTTATTGTGGCCTTTAGTACTTCGGGGGCTGACAAGAACGGTGAGCACAGACTTTATTACAGGGTGTGTCAGGACAGGAAAGGGGATGATGGTTTTAAATTAGAATAAGTGAGATTTAGACTAAATGGAAGGGAGAAATATTTTACATTGAGGGTGTTGAGACATTGTTCCATGTTGCCCAGAGAGGTGGTAGAAGCCCCACATCTAGAATCATTCCAGATCAAGTTGAACAGGGCTCTGAAAAACCTGATTTAGTTGAAGATGTCCCTGCTGACTGTAGCGATGGCATTTCCAACCCAAACAACTGAATTGAATAAGAAATTCATACTGATGGCCCTGAATAGCTTAAAATACTGCTAAAAGCTTCCCTCTTGCCCCTGCTTTGGAAGCTGAAGTTCTTCCCCGTGCAATTGACAACAATCTTGCTGGCATCTCTTTGGAACACTGTGCAGCAACACAGGCACCATCAGTCATTGGTTCAAACCACTCAGGTGTGCTCCAGAAAGTGAGACAGGAAAATTTGTTCACTGGGCTGAGACAGAGACTGAAAATTGGGCCAAAGGTTTAAGAGGGAGAGGAAAGGGATGTTTTCTGAAGTACAACTCTCCAGGGAAAAAAGCAAATAACAACAACAGCAGCAAAAACAACCTCCAACTCAAATCATTTTGAGTTCCTCAGAATTAAGCTTCAAAATGTGTCCAAATTTTTGCTTTGCCCTTTTCAGGTAACTTCATAATCCCCCTTTGTCAGTGCCTTAGACTCCACCATTTAAGCCCTGCTTCTCTACACACACAGAATGCTCTGATGTTGAGGTGGCAAAGGTGGGTTGTTGCTGGTAAAAGTTTTGAATATCAAAATTAATAAACAATGTTAATTTTGAAAAATACAATCTCACATTAATTAATTACTCCCCTCCATTGCAAGAGGTCTTTTCCAACCCAAACCCTTCTGTAATTATGTATCCTGGCAGTATAAATTTTCTAAGACCTCAGTTAAAAACCCTTTAGGATTTTCAGCTGGTGGCTTGGCTGGGTGGTAGCTACACATTGGCCCTATTGGCATCTTAGGCAGCTCAGGGTCTGAAGAATCCCTCAAAGTGTGGAAAATAGATCTGAATCACACTGCTTTCCCAAAGGACCTTCCAGTGGCAGTGGAACATGAGAACCTGTCATTGCAGTGGGATGCTACGGAGAAACAGGGGTTGCATCTGGGCAGCTGTGACCAGGTCCACCCTCACCACAACACACAAACTCCCTGGTTGAGAACACCCCAGTGAAGCACATTTGTCCTTTTGACAGGCAGCACTACTCACACTTAGCCAAGGAGCCTTTTGTAAAAAAAAAAAAAAAAAAAAATTTATCATGTCAAAGGCACAAAGAACTTCTTCTTTACCCTAAAATCCATCTAAATTTAGAAGTCTTTCAATGTGATGGACCAGCAAGGGAAGCATGCAAAGAATTTTTACTGACAGCCTTAAGGTCACTAGCCAAGAAAGGGTGTCTCTGACTTTGATTTCAGATATTGTTTTGATCCACTACAGCTGGAAGGAAAGGTCAAGCTGTATTTTAAATATAACCCTAATTTCATAAGGGCTCCCTTTCTTATAGTCACTAAGTCTCCTTATTGCAAACATAATTATTACGCAGTCAAAAAAAAAGCAATTGTTTATGCAGATGCAACCCACCAACAGTCCCTATCAAGCTCCTGTGAGGAACCTGCCAGGCGTTTTTGTCCACCTTTGGGAGGCTGGACCACCCCTCCAACTATTCTATGTGACAGATCAATAAATTTTCCTTTCATCAAGGAACCAGCTTTGCGTAATCAAAGTTATGCTGAAACCTGTCCTCAAAGCAGGGCTATCACCTCTCAGCAGCTGTGTCCAATGCTCTGCCGTATAAAGCCACTGATTATGATTATTTTTTATGTATTTGCACACCTCAGCCCTTCAATAGCAAATTTCCTTCCCATTTAATACAAGGAGCTTGTCGTAGTATTAAGTGCCATGTTTCTGCGTGGTCACACAGGCATGCTGTCCCCAAGGGCAGCTCACTCCTCATGCCTGACCCTCTCTTGGTCCCAGCATGACTCACCCACCTGCTGTTACTCCCCTGACACTCCCAGGCTGAACCAGCCTGAGTATTTCCAGCTGACAACAGTGATACTATTGCACAAAAAGCTAAGCTAGGGAGCAGTAGCAGTTGCCCAAGTGCATTCCACACAATTAAAATTAGCAAATAGAGAACTACAATTGAGATGCCACCTTGACCTCACCCAACTCCTCAGCCCCCACACACCGCTGCTTCCATAATCATGTAAATAATTCCCTTGCAGACTCAAATAGCAATAGCCTGAGGCTTTCCTCACAGGTGCCTTTCAATAGGCAGCCTCAAATTTAGTGCTCCTCCGTATGTTCCTGGGGTGGCACAGCCAAGGCAGGACCTACATCACTTGAGGAGTGGGAGATGGGGATGGAAGAAGACAAGCAGAGCTGGGCTCACGACCGCTGCAGGGCATCCTTACCAGGACTGTGTGCATCCCCGTGTAGAGCCTGCTGAGACACACCAGTGTTGAGAACACAAATGCTGCTGCCAGACCAAATTCAAAGGGGTACTGTGAAAAAGGAACAAAACCATAAATAGACCCATTACACCACTATCTCTTTTAACACCTGTAGCTCTGAAATATCACTACACCAGGAATCCAGGCAGCCAGGCTGACATCAGGATCTCATATTGCAAAGTGTCTTCTGAGCTTCTTAAAGAAAGTTGGTAGATGCCCCATCCCTGGAAACATTCCAGGTCAGGTTGGATGGGGCTCTGAGCAATGTGCTTTAGTTGAAGACATCCCTGCTGACTGCAGGAGACTGGGCTAAATGATCTTTTAAAGCTCTCTTTCAATCCAAATAATTCTGTGATTCTGTACTTCCTCAAAGAGATTACCATGACCCAAGATGAGACCTCACATGAGCCAATGTGCAATTTTTGGCCAGCAGGCCATTTCCTTATCACTGCTCTTGCAGAAGTCTAGTCTCAGTGTGGGGAAACTTGGAAAACAGATGGAATTTGAAGAGTTTTCCTGTGTGATAACTACCTACAAAATCCATGTTGATGCTGAAGAGTAACAAAAAAAGGCACAGCACGTTGTACAACTGATACTTGAGGCTGGACTACGAGCTCAGACCACCCAAGGGGTGTAGTGGCCAGAGAGCCTGGCCAGTAGAGTGATCAATAGTCCTCAGCAGCTGGCTGGGAGAAAAAAAATCAATGTCTGGGCTGAAACCACAATCTAGCTAATAGAGTAGTCAGGAGCACTCTTCCTTGTGACACATAAAATTTAATCATCTTTTCACGAAGCTGGTTTTGCTTAATTCCCTCTCTATCTATAAACGTGGAAAGAGTCACTGAAATAAATTAACATTTACAAAGGAGAGAGGGGTGGAAAGCCAAACAACCACCAAAAAGCAAAAAATTAACAAACAAACAACTCCAAGTGAAACACATACTTGATAAAGAATAAGCTTAACATATCAGCCCTTAATATATTCATTCAAATCCTGGAGCCAAGCAGGCTGATGGGTTCCTTTCCATCCATAAAGAGATTTCCCCAGCCCAAAATATAAATAAATTAAACTAATTCACTCAATTTGACACAAAGTCTCCATCCACTGCTGAAAGGCTAATGACTGAGCAGAATGGCCACAGGTCAGTGCAAAAAATGCTTCTGTGGAAATTTTAAGCATAACAACTTGCTTCTCACCCGTTTTCCCCAGGGCATACTCTGGCCTCTGGAGTAGCAAGCTCAGATCTGGCTGCAGATGTCACTCCCAGTTCATAAAACACTATTTTTTCCTCACTCCTCTAAGCCCTTGGAGGATTTATGCCCATCTTACTCCCCTCTCAGCAGGCAGCCTGGGAGCTGGCTCAGATGAGTAATTGATGACCAGGGCAGCTTGAAAAGGAGGCAGCAAAATGCACTGCTAGGGTTTGTTTTTTTTTCTTAACAGAAGCAATTGGATTATTTAATTATTGTACAGCAGCCTTACTGTTTCGTGGTAGTTTCCAAGAGGCACAAGACAGACCATGAAGAGCTGTGTGTCCCAGTAGGACTTTATCAGTTGAAGAGAAAGTGCTGACCAGTGCAGCTCTGACCCATGGGATGGATTTGACGTTCCAGCCAGGACTGATAAATATCCTATCCTATGGCTCCTTCTCCCCATCCTCATCCAGCTCCCAAGCTGCTCCAAACAGTTACTAATTACCAGGCTGGCAGTCCAGCTTTGGGCACCACCGATGTCCTCAGTCATTCATGTGCTGTAGGCAGGTGCAAAGCCCCCACTGCTCCATGGCTGGGACCAGAGGAGTATAGAGATTAAACTGATCCCAAGACCTCAGTGTCACTCAGAGACCTCCATTTCTATTAGTTACAGCCCCAGGACATGTCAATTAGGTGGACACCATTTGTCTCTGCACACACTTTAGCACTGCTAGGAGGACACACGAGGACCTCCCAGCCATAGAATCACAGAATGGTTTGGCTTGGAAGGGACATTTAAAGGTCATGTAGCCCAACCCCTCTACAAGAGTTTTATGACACTGTGGTTCTTGTGGGGTAGGAAAAGCACCCTTGGAAATCCCCTGACTCTGCCCACTGTTGGGCTACCAGCATACATTGTGATTTCATTCATACAACAGTAGCAGGTTCATTGCACCTGGAACTATTGGATGCTTGCAGACATCTCATTAATTTCCCCACCTTGGGCACTTTATTTATCTGAAAGGTTTACTACCCAGAAACCCATTTCTCCATGATGATTTATTTTTGTGTCATTTTATGAATCCAGACACACATTTCCTGTATTCTAACAATAATAATTTTCTGGATGCACCACATTCCAGCGTGTTTCTCAGCTCTCTCACGTGTATTTCAAAGACAAACCCTTGTAGCCAAAAGGGGCTCACAGTGCAGGTTGCCCTGAGAGGTAGTAGATATCCCATCCCTGAAAACCTTCCAGGTCAGGTTGGACAGGACTCTGGAGTTGAAGGTGTCCCTGCTCACTGCAGGGCTTTTGGACCAGATGATCTTTGGAGCTCCCTTCCAACCCAAACCAGTCTGTGATAATAGATACAAAAATAAATTTATTAGTCATCTATGGTCAACAATAGGGAAAAATACCCATCTGTGAAAATAAATACAGAGCTCCTCTGCAAGTGGCAACAGTTTTGGTTTGCTGGTTTTGTGCAGCTTGCTGGAAGCAGACACATCCTTTTTTTTTTTTTTTTACCCTTACCTTGTACTGGTTCATGGTTTCGATGAAGAAGGAGAAGGAGATGGCAGTGGCTGCCATGGCATGGGTGGAAGGCATCCCATACTCTGCAACTGTCCTCATTTCCAGCTTAACGACAGGTGGTGAGAGGGGCCGAGGCCACTTGAGGATGTCCTTGGAGACCTGCCCAATGTACATGACTATCTGGGGAGAGAAAAATGCCACCAGGCTGTCAGTCAGCTCAGGCAATCCCTAATCAGATCACTCAAGAATCTGTTTCCCAGCACTACCCCAAGTGCAAAATTTATCCCCTGAATTATTAAAGGGGTTTCCATTATCCTGGTCAGCAAAGGAAACTGTGGTTTGACTGCCCCACCTTGTAACCTGATCAGAAGCAGGACCAAAAGGAGAGTTCCCTGATGAGATGCAGTAATACAGGATGGTGCAAGATGGACAGCTGTTTCCCACCTCGTGCAAGAGAAGTTGAAGTCTCCTCCCTATCCTTTACAACACATCTTCTGCAATGCAAACAGCTCTAAGAGACGTTTTTATACCACTAACTTCAAACTGCTGCCTTGCCCAACTGCATCCCTCCCTGCTCCACACAGCAGCTCCCTGGGTTTAACACCAGCTTACCTATTCCCAGCATTTCCCAATCCTCCCAGCACCTAAAGAGCCCTGCTGGGACACACCACTGCTGTGGTTATTAAATAACCCAGTGGTGTGGCTATTAAAGAACAGGCTGGCATGGCTATTATTAATAACTTGGCATCCTCAGGGAAGTAGTAGAGAGAAAACTGGATGAACAACACAAAGTACCGGTTCTCCTGCTTAACTCCCCAACGAGAAAAGGCTTTTGGGCACTGCTTGGGACACCAGAGGTCTAAGCCAATTAGGGTTTAATTAGCTACTAAGCACCACAACACAGTCATCTGGGGAAAAATGTGGCGCACACAGCTCGTTGAGAACAGGAGCGATAAGAAGCAGATACATGAGGTTTTTACCTCACTCAACAGCTCTCAGGGCATTCAAGGTCACAGAAGGTTAGGGGCTTGAAGGGACCTCAAAAGATCATCTAGTGCAACCCCACTGACAAAGCAAGATGACCTATACCAGATCACACAGGTAGGATGCAGCCAATCCAACGGCTCTTAGGGCACCCACCATGCTGATGTCCTCAGCACCTTCTTCCCAAAGCCAGCGAGCTCTCAGTATCCACAGGGAATAAGAGATGATCAAGAGCCACCCAAGACTGTCCTGAATGAAGTGTTTCCCTTCTATTGTCACCCTGCTTCCTTTGAGTACTGCAGCCAGACAGTGTGCAAAGAAAGGTCTAGAAATCTTTTTCCTCTTTTTTAATACAAAGAAACCAGGTTAACTGACATCTGTCATTCAAGCTCCATTGCTGTGTGAGACGGCTGGCTGCTCTGCTTCTCACGCTTCCTCTAGCAAAGGAGGGGTCTTAAAATAACAGCCTTCCCATGCTGGTGTTCACCATATGCCAGAACAGCAGCACAACAATCTGCTGTCACACTAGTCACCAGCCACATTGCATCTTTCTCTCTCTCTCTCTCTCTCTCTCCCACCAGCCACTTGAAAAACTACTTCATGTTAAAAGACAGGCATTAGGATTCAGGATTCACAGATCAAGACCAGGAAAAAGCCACATTATTTCATTCCATCATCCCCCTCCCCACAGTGAAGGGCACCCCAGAGCCTGGCAAGCTGACTGCTGCTGCCTTTGCATCTTTCATTCTTCATTGTGCTGGTTTGAACTAATTGGAGAATTTGCATGAGAAATGAGACTATTGGTTGAGAGAGGAAAACACAGTATGTCACTTCACCCAGAGCTTTACTGAGAAAGAAAATAATTGTTTTATAAAAGTGTAACCCAAACATAGATAGCCAGACAGTTTCAGGCCTCCCTGGGCTGTGGCTGCTTCTCTTGCATGGTTCCTTTGTCTCTGCCTTTCGTAGCTGATTCTTAATAATTCTACTAACTTCTTTCCTACTACTAATCCCCCTGGCCAATCTACCTCAGCTTATCTGCAGTATGAACAGGTGGTGATAAAGACTGGGGAAGGGGGGAAAGGTGGTAGGGGGTGGTTGGTTACCCCTCTTGGGGATTTTGATCTCTGAGAGGGCTGTGGTGTTTCTGTATTACCTTTTCACTGTATATATTTGTAAATCTCTGTTATACATTGTAAATATCTGCTTGTATATTGTGCATTGCCGTAAATATAAAGCTTCATTTATCAACTTCCAATGTTCTGAGTCATAGCTGGGGTTTATTTCAAAAGGTGGGGGGGCAGGTAACTGCCAAACCACTACACTCATCACGTGAATGACATAAAAACCTCATTATCAGCAACGCCTGGCTGCTCCCACTTCACCCTGCTACATGGGGCATAGGGCAGGCAGCAAACACCTTGCCCCACACAGTGCACAGCAGACAAAGGCTCCAGTGCCTTAAAGAAGCCTCCCCCTGGGTTTACTTTCCTTGTGCTGCTAGTTCCCAAATAGATGCAGACACGTCTTTGGAAGTTAATTCAATTCCAAGGTCAAAAGCAAAATTACTCTCTCCTACAGAACATAAAGCATTGAGGCTATGACTTGTGATACCATCTGGGAGGCAAGGTAGGACCAGCCAGTTCGTCAGCAGTCCTCTGTAATAATGACTTCCACTTGTTGCAGTATTATTAGCTGTAGTACGCAAGAGCACCAGAGGAAAGGAAATGAGTCATCTTTGAAATGAAGGCTGTGCTGGGACTCTTCTGACTGTGAAAAACAGGCTGAATGGTGGAGGTGGTACAGGCAAGCAACAGTACCAGGCAGCTTCACAACCTGCCATTCCAGGTTAAATTCTGCCCCTTCTAGCATTGAAAAGCACATATAGAATAGATACACGCAGCGATGAGAGGTGAGACAACCTCCATAAAATATGAAAAGGAGTCTAGAATACATTCAGGCTGAGCTCTGAAGCACCAGACCTTTGCCTTCAGCTTATCTGGGTGCTGCACACATGGTTTTACACACAGCATCCTGGATTTCTTGGCATAAGCAGCAGTTGTGGACACAATAAAACATCCCACGCATGTGGGACTGGCAGGATTCCCCAGGAAGGTGGAAGATGACAGGGGCACTGTGCTAAGCCACACAGACAAGGTGCTGCTCAGGCTTTCCTGTCTTCCCCCATGCTGGTTGCAAGTGTCTGGAGGATCCCAGGGCTCCATCCAGAATTCAGCCACGGAGAGTTAAAAAAAAAAACCAAAACAAAACACACAACCAAGGAACAAGCACAAAGACAAACACCTCAACAAGTACTAGTGACCACATCCTTGGTGGCCTCCATGACCAAGAAAGGTAGAATATGGTATTTCATGGCAGGATATATCCTGCTTGCACATTACTGAGGCTTGCATCCTCTGAGGGTGGCAGGTGTCTACCTCAGTTAAGTAGTATATTCTCATTTAAGCCATATGTTATTATTTTCTGGCCTTATTTCTCTGCCTCAGGAAAGCAAGCAAGCAGCCTGAAAGCTTTCCCCAACACAACAGATGAGAAAACTTCTTTAATAAATACTGCAAACCATGGCCATGGAAACACCAAAGAGGAGAAAGGATATGGAGAGCTGAGGGGACAGGCTAAGCCTTGCCTACACTTCTCTATCTGTGCAGTGTCAAAAATCATTCATGGTCCTGAGCATGGGCAGAAGCTACACCGAGTCCAAACCAGCAAGCTTTGGGGACTGGTTGCTTTGGTCTCCAGGATGGAGTAATTGCACTATGATTTCCAGCTTATCCTAGGTAAGCCAACAACACACTCTTGAAGGCTTTGGCTCTTGAAGCCAACAAAGACAGGGAAATTAAGACTTGACCCAGAAACATGTCACCTTGTAGCAGCTGATAGGCAGTGAGTCAGTACATTTCAAAGACTAAAACAGGGTTGATCCCTCAAGCTGACAGTTCTGGGCTTCACCTAGTTCCTCTTCCTTCACAAGGGCTGGGAAGATTTTGGAAGTGTAGGCCAGGCTCAACCCATGCTCACCTCAAATGTCTCTACATGTCTATGCAAATTTTCACCCAAGGGGTCTCAAAGCCCAAAACTGAATGTTGGAGAGAAGAGGAAATAAGCACTTGAATGCAGTGCAAGCAGACACCTTTCGCTGTCTTGAAGACATGGCAAAGAAGAGAATTCTTGAAGCTAATGATTTCTTTGTGCTTTACTGTTGTTTGCTTTTTCCTTACTCTGCTGACAATTTTTGCCTGTCTGGAGTGCTCTGTTGCAAGTACTTTGCCATGAGCCAGCAATGTGATCTTGTGGCCAAGAAGATTAATGGTACCCTGGGGTACATGAAGGAGAGTGTGGCCAGCAAGTCAAGGGAGGCTCTCCTTCCCCACTATTCTGCCCTAGTGAAACCACATATAGAGCATTTGGCCCAGTTCTGTGATCTTCATTTCAAAAGAATCAAGGAAATACTGGAGAGAGTCCAGTGGAGGCTACAAAGATGCTAAGGGTATTGGAGCATCTCTTTGAGCAGGAAAGACCAAAAGACCTGGAGCTGTTTAGCCTGAAGAAGACTGAGACCATATTTTCTTAATGCTTATCAACATCTAAGGGGTGGGGGGCAAGAGGATGGGGCCTTACTTTTAAGTGGTGCCCAGCAACAGCACCAGAGGTAGATACAACCATCCCACAGACACCTGAAGATCAGGAAGAGCCATTCTTTTTGTACTTCAGTATTTCAGCTAACAGAGGTGAGCTAGGACATATTTATTTTCTGCTTCTGGTTTTGCCACTCTCCTGTCTGTGCTATTGATCCAGTAAAAGGACAAAATGAAATTCTAGAGAGACATGGAGTCAAATAGCATTGGTGACTTCTTCTTCAGCCTGACTTTGGTTCTGCTGGTTTGGCTCCAAAATAGAAATCCTATAATCTGGCTCTAGAAACGCTGTGAGAGCTTTGTCATCTTCCCAGAAAGGAAATACACAGTTTGAAAAGCATCATGCTTTTGTTTCTGTCATAACCACTGTGTCCTGATAGGAGCAACAGAGCACATGGGGAACTGGGAAGAGGGAACAATAAGGATGCTCTATTAATAAACCCGCATTTGCAGGTGATTAGTCAAGCAAGAGCAAAGATTATTTGTGGTTGTCATGGCAGGCATGACTTTGATTCACCATATCAAAATTAAACCAAGCATCCAGCCTGCAGTGCTCCCAGCTTCTGTTCTCAGCATCCCCCAGCTAAGTGAGCAGATAAACATTGCACCAGATAGCAGCTGTGACTGTGCCCCTCCAGTACCACTTGGTTCACAGTGAGAGAGGAGTGGGGCAAGGAAGAGCACATTCCCATGGAGATTCTTCTTCCATCCCCAAGCCAATGCCAAAAAATAAGGTTTGGCTTCTGGAAGGCCCACCGTGAAAGTTGCCAAGCATCACTGCTGAACTTTTGCCCCAGCAGCAGCCCAGGTGGAGGAAGCTCTGCAGAGAAGAGAAGCCCTAGGCATCCCTAGCTTGTGGAGCTTTAAGTCACCTTCTCATCACATTCTGTTCCACATCACCTTCTTGCTGAAGTGGGATGAGATGTTCAAGGTCACATCAAGCTGGCAGGATACTCAAACACTGGAGTTGTCCCAGCTGTGGCATGAAGGGCAGGTCTCCAGGCCAGCACAAGCAGATCAGTGTGTTATGGCAAGAGTAGACAGGAGGGAAGAGACAACAGAGACACCTTCTTAAAATGTATGAGCACAGTTTTGGAGCTCTCAAGTCAGAATTCAGAAAAACAAAACCATAACAAGAAGACCAAGAGAGCCTTGTGCCTTATGAACACCTCAGGGACCTGGGGCTTTTTAGTCTGGAGAAGACTGAGAGGGGATTTAGTCAATGTTTATAAATATCTGAGAGATGAGGGTCAGGAATGGAGGGACAGGCTCTGCTCACTTGCTCCCTGGGATAGAACAAGGAGCAATGGATTTAAGCTGCAGCACAGGAGGTTTCACCTCAACACAAGGGGGAACTTTTTACTGTAAGGATCACAGAGCACTGGCACAGGCTCTCCAGAGAGGCTGTGGAGTCTCCTTCTCTGCAGACTTTCAATGCCTGTCTGGATGCATTCCTCTGTGACCCGAGCTAGATTGTATGGCCCTGCTCTGGCAGGGGGGGGTTAGACTTGATGATCTCTTTGGTTCCCTTCCAACCCCTGACATCCTGTGAACCGACTAACATTCAAGGACATTCGCACTAAAAGAATTGTCCAGTTAAAACCTTAAGGTAGTTGACTATCTTGTGATGTGTATGAGAGCTGAAACCAGGCCCACAGTCTCCTGGTAGCAGGAAAAAGTGCTGCCACATTGATCTGGTTTATCATCTAACACCTGAAAATGGGAAACACTATGGAGTTCTAGTGAAATATAAAAGGTTTCCAACTTAAACATCACTTTAAATTATTCCTGGTTGGTCTCAGTTATGAAAGCCTAACTGGGCACTTTTTCTTCGAGGTCTGAGTACACCAACAGCACATCCAAAGCTCCCTCTCAGTCAACACTTTATCATCTTGTACATGGCATCTTCTTTTATGGACCATCTGTTTCTGTGTTCTGACATATTGCAATTAATGTGCCCCAACACAGTCTTACCTGGTGTCACAGCACACAATACACAATGCTTTTGAAGAGCTTGACTTTGGAGTCACCATGTTTATGAACTCTTCCAAGCTCATTTTGGTGAAATGTTGCAAGAGCACAAAACCTAGCAAATACCCACTAAATACCCACAAATACCCACTAAACTCAAACCTTGCTGTAAAGAGCATTTTCAAAGGGATTCACTCATGTCAGTGGGATCATCGTGCAGGTACATTCCTGCTGGTCATTAAACTCCTGCTTACCTGATAGCTCAAGTTTAGAGCTCATAATTCCCAACTAATAAAACGCTGACAGCCTTTGGAAAATTATTCCTTTGAAAGGCAAGATGGGAAATTAAGGCACCATGGATTCAGACCAGGATCTCCTCAGACCTGCTGAAGCTGCACACAGCACTGCCTGAGGAGCTCAGCAGGTGCCCTCCTGGCATCCCCACCCTAACCCTGACACCTTTCTGAGTTGCCGCCTTGAGCTGAGTCAGCACCTTATGGCTTTTACACACCAGTAGCTTCTACACCTGCCCTGGTAAAGTCCATGGGACTGGTTCATGTGAAGCTATTTTGCATATCTGCACTTCCTGCTTGGAGTAGCAGGAGGCACAGGCATCAAAACTTCATCTTTAGAGATTTAAGGGTGCCTTCAGCACCAGCTCTGCATCTTGCTCACAGGTTTCAAGCAGTTATTTCCCTTGTCTTTCATAAAGGGAAAGCCTACATGTATGCTGTGAATCCTCAGAGGAAAGACACTGTGGACACACAATGTGCTACTTGAAGCTCCCAAAGCAACAGATGTGAACACAGCCAGTAATTCTCAGAGCTCTGGGAAACTCCTAAACCAGTTTGGGACACCAAGGACTAGAGAACACATCCCAGAGCACTAGCTCCATTCCTCTGCTGCTGCTGAAATAAACTGTCTTAATGATTTTTCTTAGTGCCCTTTGCCCCTTAGAGCTGTTTCACCTTTGCCTGCAGCTTTATTTACAACTGCCTTGTGCATGTTTCTTATGGTTCTACTCATGTCTTAGGCTGCTCTTACCTTCTCCCATGTTTACTGGCAGCCCCATTCTCTCTCCAATTTTATTTTGTTAGGAACTTATCTATGCTTTCTGTCTCTGCTCAGAAAACAGCCTGTTCCCTAATCATCCCTGGCTCCACCCCAGTTCAAATTTATCTTCTGTCTTCCTCAAATGTGGGTGACTGGCTTCACAGAAACTATCACACACAAGACGGCAGGAAGGTCTTCTAAACAGCTTTCCTGCTGCTTTAATCTTTAAGGGAAGAGGTTCCCATCGTTCATCCAGGGCCATGGACTCTGTCATTTCCCACTTGCTCTCAGGTTTAAGTCCCCAAGAGCAGAAAAATCAAGTCCCACACTCTGAACCACCCCTGCCCAAAGGCAGGCCCACCTCTCCTGCACGATGACCTCACATTCTTTGTCACAACCACCCCTACTGACCGTATTTTACCAGCATGTGGTCCCAGCGCAGCTGTGTGCTCATGAGAAGGTCATTGATGGTTCACTGTTTCTCTCTTTGATGAAGAGCTTCACTAAAAACCTCCTCTTATCCCAAATAGTGTCACAGGGAAACTTCTCTTGTCTTCTTAGGGCTCCTGGTTCCATATCAATGCCTTGTTCCAGCTGGGTGCCTTCAGATAAATGTGCCTGGGTGCTTAGCTTGCCCCTTTGTGCTCTTCCCAGCCTCCTACTGGCAACAGTTGGGCTACCTGGATTCTTACTTTCAACTAACTTGGCTGTTCTCGGCATCCTGCCATCACCTGCGCAGAAGTGTGAGCATTGCCTTGGAACTCTGCAGATTGGCTGCCAAAGAAGGGCTGAGTGAGTGGCCTAGAGCATGAGTCTGCTGAGGAATGGCTGAGAGATCTGAATTTGTTTAACATGGAGAAAAGAAGCCCCCAGGAAGAGCTTCTCACTCTCTTCAGCTCCCTGGAATGGAGGTTATAGTGAGCTGGATGTTGGTCTCCCCTCCCACAGAACAAATAATAGGAGAGGAAATGGCCTCAAGTCAGCTTCAGAGCAGATTTAGGTTGGACATTAGCAAAAATCCCTTCCCTTGAAAGGGTTGTCAAGCCCTATAACAGGGTGTCCAGGGAAGAGGTGGAGTCACCATCCCTGGGAGGATTTTAAAGCTACGTAGATATGGTGCTGAGGGATACAGTTTAGTTGTGACTTGGTGGTGCTGGGCTAATAGTTGGACTTAAAGTTCTTTTCCAAAGTACAAGCCTTTCTGATCCGCCCTTCTGTGCTTACTATCACAGTGTCACCAGACAGACATCCCTCTTTTGCTCTTGACAAAAACCTTAGGTGAGTTAAAAGCCCAGCTTTGTCACCTTGAACATATTTCCCACGAAACCCAGAGAGTTCTGATGTTTTTAAAGTGTCTGAGGTGGTCTAACACAGACATCCAGCACTTTCAGCACTAGGAATGTTGATTCCTGCTTCCCACCAGCAAACAAGCCACCCAGCTGAGCTCACCATGACGGTAACAGAGCCTGCACAGACACTTTATTCATTTCACAATTAAACATAATTTAAAAGGGTTTTTTTTTAAAGCTACAGATTGTCACAGTCTGTCAACAGCTTCTTCTCAGTACAAAATGTGACTCCATAACTCCCTAAGTCAAAAAATATTAACAATTATATCCTCAAAAGCTTGAGTAGTCCAACCCAGCCTGGGTCTGGCCAGTGCTCAGATGGCCTCCTCAGAAGGCAAAGGCAAGGCAGAAAGGCACACAAGGAGCTCTAAAGAGAAAATTTTTGAGCAATATGCAAATCCAGAAGGCAGCAGCTACCAATTATCATCTTCTATGGCATGTTGCCAGCTGCAGTAGGTGTACTCCTGGCCAAAACCCAGCTCTAATTAAACAGTGTCCACCTACTTCTAAATTTCATCTGCAAGATATTTTTCCTGTTCTCTTTATAAGTCATATAGACAAGGGTTATTGGCCCAGAGCAGCTGCTGCCTTCTATCCAAGCCAGGGTGCCTTTGGAGTGTATGACACAATTCAGATTCATTTTCCAATTTCTCATATTATTTGGACAAAAGAGATATTATTAAGCAGAATTGACTAAGGACATGCTTTGCTGTAAAGAAATAAAGGTAGGTATCACATCACGCAGTCTAAAACAGAAGTCTTCTGAGGAATAGCTGAGGGAACTGGGTTTGTTTAGCCTGGAGAAAGGAGGCTTAGAGAAGTCCTTGCTTTCCACAACCACCTCAAAGAGGGTTGTAGGGAGTTGGGGCTTGGTCTCTTCTGCCAAGGAACAAGCAATAGGACAAGAGGAAATGGTCTCAAGTTGCATCAGGGCAGGTTTAGTTTGGACATTAAGAACAACTTCTTCCTCAAAAGAGTTGCAAGCCCTGGAACAGGCTGCCCAGTGATGTGGTGGTGATCCCATCCCTGGATATCATTGGAATTTTTGGACACAAGAGCACATTCCTGGCTCGTGGGGAGGTTGTTGCCTACCAGGGCTCCCAGGTCTTTCTCTGCAGAGCTGCTTTCCAACAGGTCAACCCCTAACCTTATACTGGTGCATAGTTATTTGTCCCCAGATGCAGGACTCTACACTTACCCTTGCTGAACTTCATAATGTTCTGTCTTCCCTGCCCAGGTCAAAGAGAAATAGGATGTAACAGAGATGAACAGAAGGACTACATCACCTCTCACAGAACTGTGATCCATCTGTTTCCTCACACACAAGTTACTCATGCAAACAATGTTGCCTTTTGTTTGGAGGAATTTTGGTTGTTAAATGTTATTTGCCACAGTTATAGAATTAACAACTACACTTCTAAACAGGTCATTGAGATACTTACAGACCACATGATGATCATCCTCCTAGATACAGAGTGATCTATGTTCCAGTAGGTAAATGGAAGGAAAGTGATATAAAAAATCTCTTCACCCAAAGCAGCTGAAAACTTGAACAAGTAGTAGTAGAAGTAGTTCTTCACAATATACTTCTGTGTGCAACCCTGGAAATGAGAGGATTTCAGAAAATTCTTGTCAATTTGCTAAATTACAGCAAACATTGAAGATATTTAAGCTGTTTCTGTTCCCAGACCCTAAGCCAAATACTTTGGTGGAATAAGTATCGAGAAATGAAGTTCAATTTTTGCACTAAAATGAAGACTATAGCAATAGTTCAACTACACTTCCTGCAGATCAGAAATCTGTTCAAACTAAAGCCTAATTGACAAAGACTTTCCAAAGATGGGATCAATCTCTTCTCCAGGAAAATCAAGTATATTTCATAATGGAATACTGATGTGTTGATGCCACAGCGGTTAGCTACAGCCCTTGGCATGTGTCTTATCTTGGTTGCAGCTGCATGAGCAGATCCAGGAGAGAACATGGCTGAGAGTGGGCAGAAAGAAGAGCTACATCACCGAGTTTAATGCCAGTATCTTTAAGTAACAACCAGGTTGTCTCTGAAAAAACTACCAATAGATGTATTGCAGAATGCATCAGGTGACTCTGTTTAGCACTTCAGAATTTTTTTTTCTAGGGTAGAGGGATTTTTCCCCCTCCCTCTGAATTTAGCAGCTAGATCAAAGAATTTAGCTGGATTGGGTTGGAAGGGACCTTTAAAAGTTACCCGGTCCAGCCCAGCTGCACTTAAGAGGAACATCATCTAGATGCTCCAGCAATGGGGCATCTACCACCCATATGTGCAACCCAGGCCAGCATCTCACCACCTTCAGCGTAAAGTATTTCTTCTATCTAGTCTAAATACCCTCTCTTTCAGTTTAAAATCATCACTCCTTGCCTGGTCACAACAGGACCTGCTAAAATGTCTGTCCCCATCTTTCTGATAGATCCCTTTAAGTACTGAAAGGCCACAATAAGATCTCCCCAGAGTCTTCTCTTCTCCAGGCTGAACAACCATAACTCTCTCATCCTGTCCTCACAGCAGAGGTATTCCACAGGTGATTTCACTAGATGTACCCCCACCTAATGTGCCTTTTTTTACCTCTTCTAAACAGCTGCACCCAGCCCACCTGAGCTGGGAAGCCATACAACAGTGCCTATTAATAGGGACATGACTTTGGTCACTTGCATTTGCTGTTATTTGGGACTAGTACAGCACCAGGAGCTTATTCTGTTAGCAGAAGCATGGTGGAAGTGAGTCACACTTTTTATAAACATACTACTGAGATATTGTAGTGGGTTTGCAGTTACCTGCCCCCCACCTTTATAAACCCCAGCTAAAACTCAGAAAAAAACCCACTGGAAGTTATTAAATGAAGCTTTATATTTACAGCAACGCAAATATACAAGCAAATATTTACAAGATACAACAAATATTTACAGATATATACGGTAAAAAGGGGATACAGACACCACACCCCTCCCAGAGACCAAAATCCTCAAGAGAGAGTAACCAAATCCCCCTTAACCACCTTTCCCCCCTTTCCCCAGCTTTATCTCACCACCAATTGATGCTGCAGATAAGCTGAAGATTGGCCAGAGATTAGTAATAGGAGAAGTTAGTAGTTTTAGTGATTTTACTCTGAATTAGCCAGTGAGACCTAGAGACAAAAGAAGAGAGCGGCCGGAGCCAGCACAGACCGAAGCAGACTGTGCATCTGGATGTTTTGAGAACAGCTCTTAAAACAACTTTTTTTCCCTTTCTCAGTGAAACTCGGTGAAGTGACACAAAGTGTTTCTCTCTCAGCCAATAGTCTAATTTCTCATTTAAATTCTCCAATTAGCTCAAACCAACACAGATATATATGAAAATTACTTTTTATTTGGGACAAGGGAACCATCTCCCCAAAAAGACATGATGGAAGATATGGAAGTTGTCTACATAAATATGCAATGGAAGAACTCCCCAAAGATGAGAAGTGAGAGGGATCAGAAAGGTCTCAGCATAGGCACACCAGAATCACAGAATATATCTGACTGGAAGAGACCTCAAAGATCATCCATTCCAACCCTTGACCAAGACTGAAAAGTCGACACTAAACCACATACCTAAGCACCGCATCGACATGCTGCTTCAACACCCCACAGATGATGATTCCACCACTGCACTGGGCAGAGCATTCCAATGTTTGACAACCCTCTCTGTGAAGAAAGACTTCCTAATATCCAGCCAGAACCTGTTCTGGCACAGCTTGAAACCATTTCCTCATCCTGTCACTTGCCACCAAGGAGAAGAGGCTGCCCCCTCCTCATTCCCTTCATGTAGTTGTAGAGAACAATGAAGTCTCCACTTCCCCAGTCTGAACAAACCCCTCTCCCTCAGATGCTCCTTGTAGGCCAGGTGCTCCAGGCCCTTCACCAACCTCACTGCCCTTCTCTGGACATGCTGTAGTACCTCAACATCCTTCCTATAGTAAGGGGTCCAGAATCGAACACAATACTCAAGGTGTGTCCTCACCAATGGTGAGTACAGGGGGACGATCACCTCCCTGCCCTTGCTGGCCACAGTGTTTCTAATCCACGCTGGAATGCCATTGGCTTTCTTGGCCACCTGGGCACACCATTGACTGATATTCAGTTGACTGTCAACCAGAACCCCTAGGTCCCTCTCTGAGTCACACCTTTTCAACCGTACATTCCCAAGTCTATAGCTTACCATGGGGTTGTTGTGACCCAGGTGGAGGACTTGGCACTTGGCCTTGTTGAACTTCATACAAGTAGCTTTGGCCCAGTCTATCCTGTCCAGATCCCATTGTAAACCTTCCCTTTCTTCAAGGCAAATCAATGCAGTCACCCAGTTTGATGTCACCTGCAGAATTATTGAGGGTGCACTCATAGATTTGGCCTAAGGTCCTAAAAATCTAAGAGAAAAATATGATGCTTAGAATTGACTAACTAGTGTAGCTAGTCTACCAGAGAGAAACTCTCATGCTAGTGACAAAAAAAAAAAGTTTAAATGGCCTAGGAAATCTAGATGTGTACTTTTGACTCATGGTGAAAGCCATCAGAAGCTCATCTCTTAATCTGCTTTAAATACAGAGATGAGGCAAGTAGCGTGAAGCCAGCAAAAGGAAGAAGTAAAAAAGCTTCTTCCATTCACCTACCATAGAAAGCATCACAACATATTTAAATTAGGGTTTGCATTAATAAAGAGGAAAAAAAAAGAGTCAGCACTTTGGAAATGCTGGGGTCATAGGAGTGTCCCTCAAGTAGCAGTGACAGACCACTGACGAGTTACTGACATCCCTTTAAGACAAGGCAGCAGTAGGCCATAGCTGGCTGAACAACAGAGTGGCACCAAGAGTTTCTTATACCACTTGGAAAATGCTTTCAGTGCAATTAGCAACTCTGATGCTTCTGCCCAAGATCCTGAAACTCTCTTTGGTCACACTTAACATGGTCACAGAGAGAAAGCCCTCTCTTGACATCACTAATCCCCCCATCAAGCATCAGTCTCCAACATATTAGGAATTGTGTGCCTTAGATCAAAGACAATCAGATACATCCCTAAGGTAATGCTTTAATAAAGGTAATGCTTTACTACTTGGAACCTCATGGGATGAGGGATAACACTCTCTAATTCCGGTAATCTGTGTTGGGTGGGGAAGGGGAAATCAGGTTCTGAAAGGCATCTGGAATCAAATATTTCCAGACAGAAGGCTGGGCCAAGCCCTTCCATGTGATCAAAGAAAACATAAGTGTTGGGGTTTTTTAAGTTTTCTTTTTCTATCAGAAATCATCCCAAACTTGTTTGGAGTCTATTGTTTGGTTGGGGTTTTAAATGCCCCATCAACAGCTGGGGGCAACCCAACATGTGAGGCAGGGGACAAGCCTGTGATATATGGTGGTAACAGCCACACGTGAGGCATGCAGAATCCCTCCACTTGATTTTAGACAATAATAATTTTTTTTTCAAGTTATTTTCAATCACTGTGACGCTAAAGCATCCTGAACCAAGAAAGTCCACTCCAGACCCCAGCCCATGAGAGTTCCATGGCACTGGTAGAGAGAGCTGGAAGTTGTTGGGCTGAAAAAGGCCACACTTTGCAGAATCAAAAAATGAGACAAGTCAAACAGGAAATGCCAAAGGTAAGTCCAAGGCTCCCACCAGCACCACCATATTTGGCACAATGCTCAGCCAAGCAATGTCCCTCACACCATCCCATCAGTACATCTTCACCCAACGTTGTCCCTTCAGTCTGTAAAGGGTGCCCAGCTGTGATAGACACACATATCCAGCACACCACAGGAGATGGGCCAGCACTCAGATAAGACACCTTGGTTTATTCCTGAAGATATAATTTTAATCTTCAGATTTTTGTTTCCACTCTCATGAGTGCTTGAGAGGTTGAGTTTACACAATCATGCTGAATGAAGAGTCCTGCACAATCTCATTTTGCAGGCTGCTTCCAGCACAGCATGCCACCAGTGCACCACATGCAACCTGTCATCTCCTCTAAACACTTCTTCCCCCATGAAACCACTAACAACTCCATTGCTTTCCATTCTACTGTTAAGTATTTATTACATCTGCTTGTTCAATAGGTATCTGCACCTATCAAAGTAAATTTTCAACCATATCTTCAACTTGACAAGACTATTTGATTTCTGTTTTCAACCTCCAGCCTAGCTGCAGCTCCTCCTAGATTTATCTTAAGTGATGACCCTCACACCTACCTTTCCAGCTAGTTACTTCCACATGTAGATGAAACCTATTTCTGAAAAGTCTGTTTTCGTGCTTTCCATCAAAAGGTGTTCTGCGTGGCACTGAAACTCACAGGCCATCCAACTTCATATATTCCTTTCTCACCAGATAAATGAACCATAAAATAGAGGTTTGGGAGGAACCTTTAAAGGTTCACCTAGTCCAGCTCCCCAAACCTAACAGCTCATGTGCTTTGCAAGTCATGCTAGCTGCTAATAAAAAGGATCTTCTCCATGCAGTGGTCTCATGGTAAGAGAATTGTTTCAGCCCTTCTCTTCCAGTGTAGAGGAACCCATGATTTTCAGACTGGGCAAACACCTATACACACATTCCTGACGTGGAATGCAACACCTCTATTTCTTTGCATGCTGTTTATTGAATGCTTCCCTTATTATGGCCATTGCAGTGGCCCAAGTAACTCCTCAGACATCCAGTTCTTATGCTTCTGTTGTAATCATTGATGGGTGTCAACAGCAGTTTCTTGCCAAGAAAGCCATCCAACACCAGCCTAAGTAGGGCTGTGTGCGCCTCTCTGATGAGCACCACAAAGTCAGCTCACATCTTTCATTCCCTCAGCCCTGCCTTTCAAGCCAGAGGTTAGGCAGGCACACCAACAAAAGCATTGGGTGAGCTTCCCATGCTCTTCCAACTTCCTACATTCCAGGCAGGACTGGCTGGTTTGTGCAATAAAGAAACAAAAACACAGGAGAAGCACAAGAAGGAAGGGCAAAAGGAAAGGACTTCCTTCCTCCTTGTTTCACACTGGAAGAACAGGCTTCTTTAATTGCATTTTAATTTGCAAGCATTAGATGGCAATTCTGTGAGGTGTACCATGGAGCCTTTGCCTGAAAGCTCCTGAGGAAGCTTTGTACGGTTGAGGTAGCTGCAATATCTCAGGGCAGAGTGAGGAAAAATTATGAGTGGAGAATCAGAGAAAGAAAATTACAGGAAGTAAAGTCAGCTCAAAAGGACAAGGACTGCAGTTTCACAATTAAACTTGACTCTGTTTCCTCTGAAACTCAGCTATATTTCATATCTCCAACAGCTGAGTATTGCTAGAAGTGGTTTTGGATAGAAGGACGGTGTCACACCACAACTGCACAGCATTAGATGGCCACCCTGACCACTCCAGCTCCCAGCAAGCACCACCACCTCATGTTTTTGACTTCCTGCCAAAATACATGAGTCAGAGCATTACTAGGGCCTGTCTGGCTGCTTGATACCCATGCAGAGCAGAAGGACAGAATCCCCTCCCTCAACTAGCCACCCCCACACACTGCTGAGGATGCAGCCCAAGATACAATTGGCTTCTGGATAGCAAGCATACATTGCCAACTCATCCAGATTTTCACCCACCAGCACCCCTAAGTACTCCTCTGCAGGGCTGCTCTCCATCCCCTCATCCCTCAGCCTGTATTGATACTAAAGTTAGAACAGAACTAGAACAGAGCCAGGTTGGAAGACACCTCCAAGATCATCCAGTCCAACCTATCAGCCAGCCCTATCCAATGGCACTAAGTGCCCCATCCACTCTTTTCTAGAACACCTCCAGGGATGGTGACTCCACCACCTCCCTGGGCAGCCCATTCCAATGGCAAATCACTCTCTCCTAATATCCAGCCTATATCTCCCTCAGAACAAGTTGTGACTGTCCCCCCTTGTTCTGTTGCTGGTTGCCTGGGAAAAGAGACCAACCCCCACCTGGCTACAACCTCCCTTCAGGTAGCTGTAGAGAGCAATGAGGTCTGCCCTGAGCTTCCTCCTCTCCAGGCTAAACAACCCCAGCTCCCTCAGCCTCTCCTCACAGGGCTTTGCTCCAGGCCCCTTACCAGCTTTGTCACCCTTCTCCGGACACATTCCAGTACCTCAACATCTCTCTTGAATTGAGGGGACCAGAACTGGACACAGTACTCAAGATGTGGCCTGACTGCATACAGGGGAGGGATAACCTCCCTTGTCCTGCTGGCCACACTGTTCCTGATACAAGCCAGGATGCCATTGGCTCTCCTGGCCACCTGGGCACACTGCTGGCTCACGTTCAGCCTACTATCTACCAGCATCTCCAGGTCCCTCTCTGCCTGGCTGCTCTCCTGGCACTCTGTCCCCAGCCTGTAGTGCTGCCTAGGGTTGTTGTGGCCAAAATGTAGAAACCTACACTTAGCCTTGTTAAATCTCATCCCATTGGCCTCTGCCCACCCATCCAGCCTGTCAAGGTCCATCTTCAGGGCCATCCTGTAAGTGCTGTGTAATTGCACTCAAGATAACCTTGCCTGGCACTGAGATCAGGCTGACAGGTCTGTCATTTCCCGGTTCCTCCTTCTGGGTCTTTTGTGGATGGGTACCACATTGGTCAGCTTCCAGTCTTCAGGGACCTCTCCAGTGAGCCAGGACTGTTGATAGATGATAGAGTGGCTTGGCCAGCTCATCTGCCAGCTATTTCAGCACCCTAGGATGGGTCCCATCTGGTCCCATGGACTTGTGAGGATTCAAGCACCTCATCAGGTCCCTTGCTGCTTCCTCTTGGATTACAGGGAGACTGTACTGGTCCCTGGCTCCACCTGCCTGTTCAGGATGCCAGCTGTCCTGAGGACAACCTGTCCCACTATTGAAGATTGAGGCAAAGAAGGTGTTTAGTACCTCTGCCTTTTCCTCATCTTTTGTTACTCTATTCCCCTCCACATCCAATAAAGAGTGGAGGTTTTCCTTGCCCCTTCTTTTGACATTAATATATTTACAGAAACATTTTTTGTTCCACTCTACAGCAGTGGCCAGTCTAAGTTCTAAGTGGGCTTTTGCTTCTGTAATTTTTTTACTACAAGACCTAGCAACATCCTTAAACTCTTCCTGGGATACCTCCCCATTTTCCCAAAGGTAATATGCCCTCTTTTTGCCTCCTAATTCCCTTAGAAGCTCCTTGCCCATCCATTCTGGTTGTCTGCCCCATCGGCTCGCCTTCTGGCACATTGGCACAGCCCATTCCTGCACCTTCAAGAGTTCTTTCTTGAAGTAGGTGCAGCCTTCCTGGACCCCTTTGTTTTTAAGGGCTGTTTCCCAAGGAATTTTCCAAATTAGTTCCTTAAACAAGCCAAAGTCTGCCCTCCAGAAATCCAGTGTGGAGGTTTTGTTGATGCCCCTCCCGGTTTTACCATATATTGGAAAACTCTATTGCTCTATGGTCACTGGACCTCTGACCACCACATCTTCCACCAGGCCTTCTCTATGTGTGAACAGGAAGTCGAGCAGCACTGCACCCCTGGTAGCCTCACGTAATCAGGATGTCCCAATGTAGGTGCAATATCTTGCACTTTGCTTTGCTGAACCTCACAAAGTTCACATGAGCCTGCCCTTGAGCTTATCCAGGTCATTTACTTGCTATAGCAATCCATTATCACCTTTCATTGCCCAAATGACCCATAAATATTCCCTACAGATCATATACACAAGGTGAAGTAGAAGAACTGGCTGTTCAAAGGAATTTTCCAGGGAGAACACATTTTCTCCAGCTCTTTGCCCATTGAACCTGTGCTCTCCAGAGACCCAAATGAGAAAAATCATAGCAGAGAAGCTTTTATTCTTCTGGCTGATATGTGAACTAATGGCCTAAGACATCCAGCAGAATTATAAAACAGTATGTGGCTCACTTCCAAGCACTGGAATTAATCCTAGGATCCTGACAGCTCCTTGTTACAAGGTCCAGCAGCCTCCAAAAAGATGACTCAGGCTGCAAGACGAGAAGTGCTGTCACAAAGCACCTGACCATTGGTGCAAAGACACAGGGTCCTTTCACATGGCCCCTGTGCAATCACCCACCTCCCTCAGCACTGTGCAGCCACACAGGACACACACTCCATCAGCGAGTGAAGCTCCACACACTTCTGTTAGCATCAGGTGCTTCTGCAGCAAGCTCTAGAATATAGCAACAAACGGCAAGTGCCTGTCTTTGCTGCCCGTTCAAGGGCATGCTGGTGTTCCTGCTGAGGAGCAGCAAGCCCCACATTGAGAGATCTATGCGGGCTTGCCACATGCTGCTTTAATCTTGGACACAAGTATGCTGTCATCTTCCAAAGGACTTTCATTCCTTGGGCTGGATGAATGCTATCAGTGAAAGATCTTGTTCACACAGACTAACACACATCCCTCACCAGCTGCTTCACATAGGAACCTTGAGACAAAAAAAAAAAAATCACAGAATCACAGACTGGTTAGGGTTGAAAGGAACTTTTAAATGTCATTCAATCCAACTTCTCTACAGTCAGCGGGGACATCACATAAAGCAGGTTGCTCAGAGCCCCTAACCAGCTGATCTGAAGTGGGTCCGGGGATGGGGTATCTAGCACATCTCTGAGCAATCAGGGCCAGTGTCTCACCACCCTCAGTGTAAAAAAAAAATTATTCTTCCTGTCTAGTCCAAACCTCCTCTCTTTTAGTTTAAAACCATCATCCCTTCTCCTGTTCCAACAAACCCTACTAAAAGCCTATTAGGACCCCTTTAAGTACTGAAAGACCATAGTAAAGTCTCCCCAGAGCCTTCTCTTCTACAGGCTGACCAATGCAAACTTTCTCAGTCTGTCCTCACAGAAGTGTTCCAGACCTCTAATCAGACATATGCAAGACTGGGTTAGAGATCAAATACACAAATTGGACATTCACACATCCACAGGCCCTAAGGAGATGTACCCAAGGGTGCTGAGAGAACTGCGTGATGTGATCACTCTGCCACTCTCCATCATTTTTGCCAAGTGTTGGCAGACAGCAGAGGTGCCTGAGGACTGGAGGAGAGCCAATGTCACTCCAGTCTTCAAAAAGGTCAAGAAATATGTTCCAAGAAGCTATTAATCAGTCAGCCTCTCCTCCATCCCTGGAAAAATGATGGAGCTGCTTCTTCTGGAGGGCATCTCAAGACACTTGGAAGAGAAGAAGGTTATCAGGAGTAGTCAGCATGGATTTACCAAGGGGAAATCCTGCTTGACTAACCTGATAGTATTCTACGAGATCATAACTGAATGGGCAGATCCATGGAGACCAGTGGATGTAGTCTGCCTTGACCTTAGCAAGGCCTCTGACACCATCTCCCATGACATCCTAGTGAGCAAACTCAGGAAGTGTGGGATGGAAGAGCAGACAGTGAGGTGGATTAGGAATTGGTTACAAGATAGAGTTCAGAGAGTGGTGATCAATGATGCTAGGTCCAGCTGGAGAGCTGTAACCTGTGGAGTCCCCCAGGGATATATGCTAGGTCCTGTCCTGTTCAACACCTTCATCAATGACATTGATGAGGGGACAGAGTCTGCTCAACAAGTTTGCTGATGACACCAAACTGGGAGGCTTGGCTGATCCAGCTGAAGGCTGTGTGGCCATCCAGCAAGACCTGGACAGACTGAAGAGCTGGGCAGACAGAGGAACTAAATGAGATTCAGTAAGGACAAGTGCAGAGTCCTGCACCTGGGGAGGAATAATAAACTGCACCAGTGCAGGTTGGGAGGTGATCTGCTGGAGAGCAGCCCTGTGGAGAGCGACCTGGGAGTGCTGGTGGCTCACAAGTTATCCATGGGACAGCAATGTGCACTTGTGGCCAAGAAGGCCAATGGGATCCTGGGGTGTATTAAGAACAGTGTATCCAGCAGATCAAAGGAGATTCTCCTCCCCCTCTACCCTGTCCTGATGAGACCTCATCTTGAGTACTGTGTTCAGTTTTAGTCTCCCCAGTTTAAGAGGGACAGGGATCTGCCGGACAGGGTCCAGTAGAAGGCTACAAGGATGATTAGGGGACTGGAGCACTGCCTGATGAGGAGAGGCTGAGGGACCTGGGGCTTTTTAGTCTGGAGAAGAGAAGACTGAGAGGTGATTTAATAAATGTTTATAAATATCTGAGGATGGGGGTCAGGAGGAGTGGGACAGGCTTTTCTCACTTGCTCCCTGTGATAGGACAAGGAACAATGGATGTAAGCTGCAGCACAGGAGGTTTCACCTCAACACAAGGGGGAACTTCTTTATATTAAGGGTCATAGAGCACTGGCACAGGCTCCCCAGGGAGGATGTGGAGTCTCCTCCTCTGGAGACTTTCAAGGTCCATCTGGATGTGTTCCTTTGTGACCTGAGCTACATTGTATGGTCCTGCTCTGGCAGGTGGATTGGACTTGATGATCTCTTTGGGTCCCTTCCAGCTCCTGACATCAGAAAACTGTGTCGATAGCCACACTGGGTAGAGTAGAGATGAATGTGAAGTTGCAGAGCAGCGGGAGCAGTGCTGAGGAATATGAGCTTTGTGTTCAGCCCATTGAAATAAGAAACTGGTTCTCATGTTTCTCCAGCTGCACCTCCAAACTGAGGAACTTCCAAAATTCCAGTTATATTCTCTAGAAGGATGTATCATTGGCACTTGAGGCAGAAATGCCTTGGTACCAAATCGCCTAGCAGGGCCTGTGGGCTTTTCGTCTCACCTTCTGATCCACCGAACCTATCTTAACACAAAACCAAGTAAGCCAGAAATATGATTTATAAAGGAGTAGCATGACTGAAGCTGCTGCAAAAATCCATTGCAAGGGAGTACCACAGAAGAAAGACCTTGACTCAAGCTCTAGACCAAGTCTCCGTCAACTTACCAGACATCTCACCACAGCAATGGCAGTGCTGTAGCTGATTACTGCAAGATGTAGATGACATCTTGGTGGACTGCAGTACACAGAGGATAGATGTGCTGTTTTTATCAACTTATACTCTTTCTGTTAGATCACTTTGCTGTCATCCTAATTATTCCATCACCTTCCTGGTTATTAGCTCCTCATCTAAAGCACAAGCAAGAGCTACATGAGCAGTGCAGGTGATTAAGCAGCTTGTAAACATCACGCCAGTTTAGAACAGTCCTAAAAGTTAAGGTATAACTACAGAGTAAATACAAACTCTTTCAAAGGCAGAAAGGCAGATCTCAATAGAAGATAAAGCATCTGGGGAAAGGAAGAGTGGAGAAAACCAAACACATACCTACAGAAAGCTTCAAACGAGAGATGATTTTTTATTCTTTGTTCACTTTAATTCAGGCTATCAACTGCAGGAGCAAAAGTCCATCAGGAGGTTAGAGATAAGCAGAGCTCTGCCTTTAAAATCCCTGCAGCATGTAAGACAAGAGGAAATGGTGTCAGGTTGCACCAGGGCAGTCTAGGGTGGACATTAGAAACAATTTCTTCCCCAGAGGGGTTGCTAAGCCCTGGAGCAGCCTTCACAGGGAGCTGGTGAGGTCACCATCTCTGGAGATCCAAGATGTGGCACTGACTGACATGGTTCAGTGGTGATCTGTCAGTACTGGGTTAATTGTTGGACTTGACATCAAAAGTATCTTCCAACCAAAATGGTTCTATGACTTATTTGGCAACTCACTAAACCAACAGAGAAGTCTTCATAAAGTTAGTCGCTATTTTCAAGTCCACAGCTCAAGGACTTCATAACAGAGCACTGGGAGAAAATACCTTTGAAGCAGTATCAGAAATAAATTGACTGCAAATCAAACTGCTATTAGAAAGGAGCACATAGATCAAAGAAATATTAGCTACAGACAGGATAATTACAAGAAGTTACTGCCTTGTCTTCTGTAATAATAAAACCCAACAAGTCCTTCACTAGAAGTCCAGGGATCAAATACGGAGTCCTAGGCAGGGCAGAAATCCAGCTAGTGTTGGACCAACACCAGTTTGTGTCATCCTCAGACATTTATGTTTTCACCTGAGATATTTAAAAGTGTTTCTAATTGATCTGGTGACCAAGAGCACATGAAGACCACAGGCTATGCAACCGCTTCAATATTTAGGAAGCACAGGCAGCCCTCGCTGTCACATCTGATTTGTTCAGTCCTTGTCTCCTAATCTGAAGGCAACTCCAGTGGAGTGGACAGGAGTGAGTTACAAAAATGCAGAAATATGGCCATTCATTGAGCTGCTGATCACTGTGATGACTTTATTATTTATAAAAAACAAAACCACACACATAGAATCATAGGGTGGTTTGGGTTGCAAGGGACCTTTAAAGGTCATCCAGCCCAACCCTCAATAACCTACAGGTTATATATAAAAGATGAATCACAAGCAGCATATAGAAAATTAAACTACTCCTCCTCTCAGAAGATCTGCCATGTCTCCTTACCCTCCTAAAGGATCATCCCTTCTCTCCACGCACTCTGGCATGCATACCCACCAGGTGTGTCCATCGCCTCCCAAACCACCCCTGGCTCCTCCCCCTCACCTCCTATTCTACAGAGTACTTCCAGCTGGGCCACCCTGGCACGTGATGCAGCCCATGTCAGATGATACATGAGAACTGACAGAAAAGAAAAGGTAAATGAATATCCTAGAGAGATGGACCTTTGGCAGCCCCAATGTCTGGCCAACCATTCATGTCATCTTCACTCAAGCAGGCAACATGCTCCATTTCCACAGATTGTCCAAGGACCTGAAAATCTTGAAGACTGCACCAGTAAAGACTACCTCACAGAAACCTTCTGTCCTGATAAAAGGGACTTTGAAAGTCCCAGGCTTCCGGATGGGACAGATGCTCAAGCTGAGCACAGAGCCACCCAAGATTGCTAGGATTGAGACTCAGAGCCAATGTTTAACACCTTTCTGCAAATGCTTGCAGCTACAAGAAAATGCTTCTGTCCATCAAGATTTTATGGCACGAGACCCCTAAAGCAACTTTTTAGCAGATACACCAGGGCAAGTTCATTTATCAGTGGAGCAACAAGCATGGGTTGTGACATCTCCTGGTAGGCTGCAAAATCGCGAAAACATAGCATCACTTTGGATGGAGAAGTCCTTTAAGTTCAAGCCTAATTCTACCAAGTCTGGTGCTAAACCATGTCCATCAGTACCACATTCCCGCAACTTTTAAACACTTCCAGAGATGGTAATTCAACCACCTCCCTGGGGAGCCTATTGCAGTGTCTCATAACCTTCCAGTGAAGAGATTTTTTTTTTTTTCTAATTCAACTAAAACCTCCCTCATTGCAGCCTGAGGCTGCTTCCTCTTGTCCTACCACTTGTTACTTGGTCCCCACCTGTCTCCAAGCTCTCCAAAGTAGCTGTGGAGAGTGAAAGAAGTCTCCCTTCACCCTCCTGGGGCTAAACAACCCCAGTTCCTCATCCACTCCTCAAAAGACCTGTTCTCCAGATCCTCCAACTTTCTTGCCCTTCTCTGGACTCTCTTTGTGAAACATTTTCACAGAGCCTGATTTTATAATTCTAGCCCTTAAAGCCACTTTATTTGTGTTTGATCTCCACTTCCATGTTTCAAAAGTGAGTACTAATCTCCTTCTATATCCAGGCCTCACAGAGTCCCAAACAGGAAACATCTACCCTTCAGACAAGGAGAACCCCAAACAAATGCTACAGGTCAGCAGCCCTGTTCATGGAGAACTCACTTGGATGGGATTTTAGTATCATTAACTACAACACTGTTCAAAACACAAGTGGAGAAAAGAAATCTATTTAGTGAATTATCCTCATAGTTAATTGAAAATAGACAATACTGTAGTTCAGAAAGTGAGAAGACTGAAGAACTACCCCAATTTTCCTCAACTTCTAATTGAAAAAGAGTCAAGTAGAGACTGACAAAGAACTTTAGATGCTTGAAATGGGAATCCAAGTAGATGTAGAACAGAGAAAGGTAAAATAGTTCAACAGGGGAGGAGTGTTAGAGTTGCAGCGTTCACAGCTAGTCCGTGTTTGTTTTGCAGGTGGAGTTGGGAAGACCATTATCATCACACCTTCTTTCCAAAAGACACCACAAATGAATTCCGGTCGTTACAGTAAGAGAAAAAGCAGGTCATCCAACCTGCACACAAGGGTTGCATCATGCCCTTCCCTATTCCCTTGGGATACACAAGGAAATTACAGCCGGTGCCACGGAATGCCATGACCTGCTTGGCCAGAGGGAAGCACAGACAGCTCAGCTATCTCCATCAGAGTCCCAGCTACAGGGGACAGCGCTGGACCAGCACGGGCTTGGACAGCAACGGTGGTATAGGCACGGGCAGGCTTCGAGCCCCGTCCCATGTGAGAGAGCAACAAGCCGTGGGGCAGCAGGCGTCGTTCGAGTGGACACATGCGAAACGGAATTCCTGCCCAGACAGCGTCCTCGAAAACACCCGCATCGGGGGGTGATGCTGCAGAGTGCCTCCAGCACCTCTGCAGGCAGAATCCCCTGACACCCAGCACCTGATTTCTGGTGCGCCAGTGGTGAAAGAGGAAAAAAAGAGAACCCCCGAAACGCCTCCCCGGACTGCAGCACCGCCCCGCTCTCCCCTCACAGCCGCGCAGCACGGTCCCTCTATCCCTCCTCCAGGGCCGGCGATGGGATGCGGCGGAGGAAAGCCGCTCTGGGAGCCCCGGCGCTCACGGCTGCGGAGAGGAGGTGGAGAACTGCTCTGCTGAGTCACGGCCGGGCCCCGCTGCCCCTCCTCAGCACTCACCTTGGGGCCTCTGCCATTCCGCACCCCGTTGGGGAAGCCGCGGTCGGTGGCTGAGGGGCTACGCAGCGCGCCCGCGCCGTTACAGGCTCCGCGGTCCCGAGCTCCCTCGGCGGAGGGTTCGCTACTGCGTCCGCCCTCTTCACTGGCGGGGAAGAGCCCGCAGGAGCGCTGGAAGCGGGCCACAGGCTGAGAACCGCGCAAAGTGCCTAACAAGCGGGACATGCTGCCAGCAGCCTCCGCGCAGCCCCGACCCGACCAGCGCAGCGGCCGCGGGCAGGTGCGTCCCGGCCCCGCCCCGCACAGGTGCAGGGTCCCGCCCGGGAGCGCCCCCTGCCGGCTGGGCGTGCACCCCCTCGGTGTTCGGTTCGACACTGGGGTGCGGCCACTGCCCACCGCAGCAGGAGGACATGCAGCAAATCCCTGTCTGTGGTCACCTTGCCCACCATTGTAACGCTGGTTAAAGAGTAAGCAGAATCATAGAACCACAGACGGGTCTGGTTTGGAACGGACCTTTTAACGGTCATCTAGTCCAATCCCCCTGCGCTTAAGAGAGACATCTTCAGCTAGATCAGACTGCTCAGAGCCCCAAACAACCTAACCTGGAATATTTCTAGGGATGCAGCATTTACCACCTCTCTGGGCAACCTGGGACACTGTTTTACTACCCTCGGATTCTTATATCTAGTCTAGATTTCCTCTCTTGGAGTTCAAAACCATCACCATTTATTCTGTCCTGACAACAGGTCCTGGTAAAAAGTCTGTCCCCATCTTTTTTTAGAGGCCACTTTAACACTAAAAAGCCTCAATAAGGTCTCCCAGAGTCTCCTCTTCTCCAGGCTGAACAATTCAAGCTCTATGAGCCTGTCCTCACAGCAAGAGTGAGGACACAGATCATTTTTGTGGCCTCCATTGGACTTGCTCCGACACGTCTATGTCTCTTGTGTGCTGAGGACTCCAGAGCTGGACACAGATATGCGGGTCGGGTCTCAACAGAGTGTAGCAGATGGACAGAACCCTCTTGATATGCTGCCCACACATTTTAGGAAGCCAGTCGGTCTCTGTGACACTGCCTGGGAGATGCTCACCCGGCCTCTGCAACTGTCAGCTCTCAGGATGGCAAGGTCATCTCACCACCCAGCCTTAGCTCTAGCCTAGCCACCTCCACGGCCATGGGCAGCACAGCCTCTGTCAGGAACTACAGGGACAGGTCTGCTTCACTCCCATCCAGATTCCAGAGCAGGCACCATAGACCTCATCTAATTGTATTGTGTGATTCACTTTCTTTTATCTTCTTGAAATGTAATCTTCTATCACTCAAGGTTTACCCAATCACAGCTTGAGGTGACATCATGTTTCTAGTGAGCTCACATACTCATCCATGGCTGTGATGACAGAGATGCAGCTTGCTTGTTGGCAGAACCAGTTCATGTGGGCTGAGAAGCAAAGCTGCCCATTCCAGCTTCATTATATGTCTGTATTTTCCCTTGCAGGAATTACTCATGGTTTACTCTGATTTTGTTTTTTAATGGCTGTATAATCCATTAGGTGCACTCATAAATATCTGGGTAGCTTTTCTCTTCTTTTTCTCGTTTCTCTGATAAGTGAAACATCCAGAAGTGTGGGATTTTTTATTTTAAAATGTATTTATATTGCTTCATTTCCTCTACACAGACTGACTTCAGTAGAGCTGCATGAGCTGGGTCAAGAGTTCCTTCATGGTTATTTTCACTGTGTTACAGAAAGAGTCTTCAAAATGTTTTCTGTTTTATTCTATCCACTTACATGATGACTGATACAAGAGTTTTTAATTCCAAGTGCTGCTGGGAGTTTTGGGGCTGATGCCAGCAAGATAGGATCTCATCCAAAGACACAGGAGAAAGCAGGAGAGCAGGAATGAAAGTGCATGGCCAGGGCCCGCACTCTGCAGGTATTTTTAAACATCTTGTCAACCACAAGTCAATATTTATTTGATCTAACCACATACTTGTCTCCCCTTTGTCATTAAAATGCTGCCCAAGTATTAAAATAGAACTAACAATTCATAGCCAGCTACTACCTAGCCCTATTTTGGGCATATATTTGGGTTAGTGGGAGCGTGCCTCAGTGAGGATGCTGGCATCCAGCTCATAAAAATTCTGGATGACTGAGAATTTTTTGCCAGACTTATTCTAAACTTAATAGGGACCCCAAAATGAACAAAAATGAGACAGAGCAGGGGGGAGTTTCTACCTATTGTTAGCTTTAATCTGCCTTGTTTGTGACCCTGAGTGCTCCAGCTCTTGGATTGTCTTTATCCTACTATGGCTTCCAAGAAAGCCAAAGAGGGGGGGAGAGGCAATGTCACTTTACAAATTTACATGACATTTTGTTGACATTAGGTTAATGAAGCTGCAACTTCAGATTGCAGTAGTAGGATGGCGTTAGCAGAGGAACTTGTGCACAAAAACTGTGTGAAGTGTTATCCTCATATTTCCTTTATTCTTGTCAAGGGTTAGGGCTGAGCTGGCCACTAGATGAGTGACAGATGCTCTCCATGAACCCCTCTCTCTTCCCAAAGAGAGAGAAAGGGAATGAGGGAAAGAGACTGATGGATTGGGAATGAAACTAAACCATCTTTAATAGAAATAACAACAGTGTCACAAACTAGATACAAATAGATACGGACCAATATCAAACAATCCTTGATGGCAATGATGTCTCTGTCACCACTGATGCTGTGGGCAGCCATTGGGGAAGTCCCAGACTAAACTAGGCAGCAAGTGGAAACTGGATTCAGGAGATGAATATTGAAACTGGATTCAGGAACACAAGGATTGCAATTGAAGGCAAAACAGACAATCTTTCCTGGACACTTCCTATTGAAGAAGAGGCTTGAACCTGGTGATCCCTCAGCTTTATACTGAATATGATGTCCACGGAATGGAATTCCTTGTTGATCATTTTGAGGTCACATATCCTGACCTCTCCTCCCTGCAGGTGCCAAATCTTTCTTACTGCAGCCCAGCATGGAGCACAAGACTTAGCAGTGACCTTTGTCTGCACAAGAGTAAGAATAAGCAAGAGCCTCTCTGCACCCCAACCCTTGGTGGCAACTCTGACCACCATCATTCTCACTGCTAGAAGCAGCCACTGTCTGCAAGAAGATGCTGTGAACTTCAGAAAGTGCCATCTCTGAGAAGAGACCAAGCTGAGAAGTCAAATCTCTGAACAGAATATGTTCCGTTCAAACTCAGACCAAGACAAAAGCCAAATCTGAGAGCTTTCTACTGCTATATGAATGGGAGAGACCCAGACTAAGCAAGCCCTCTTTCAAGGGCTTCAGCATGCAGCTACAAAACGTTGTGGAATAGGACAAAAAGAAAAGACACAATTGCAGCGTCAGGGAAAACAAAACAAAACAAAAAAACCCACAACAAACCAATCCAAAGAAACAAACAAAAAAACCAAAACAACACCACAAACAAACCAAAACCCAGAAACAGGTTTGAAGTGTGCTAGATATAATGGAACTTCCAGAATCCCCTAAGTCAAGACTGCAGTGACCTTTTGTCTCTTCAAAGCAAAGTTATGTGTGGAAAGGATGATACCTGTCATCTTTAGCTCAGACATGAGCCAACCCTAATTAGGTTGGAGGTGTGGAAGTGAAGGTGCTTGCAAGTATCAAGCAAAAGGGATTTGTAGGAACATCTGGAGAGGCAAGATGCTTCAATATTAGCAAATTTAAGTGATATACAAGCTGATGAGAGAAGTCTATTACCTCTTTTTTTTTTTTTTTTTTTTGCTAAGGAAAATCACAGAATCACAGAATATCTTTGCTAAGGAAAATGAAGGGATTTGTGAAGGTTATGTTCCTAGTATAGACCAGTTTCTAGAGTGAAAGACAGTATAGTCTAGGACACACAGAATCACAGGAAGGTGGAAGTTGGAAGGAGCCTCTGGAGTTCATCTAGCCCAAACCTTCTGCTCAGGCAGGGTCACCCAGAGCAGATTGTCTGGGATTTCAATGTCCAAATGGTTTGAGAAGAAAATATCTTCCAGAGAAAAAAAACCTCATTGATGGCTTTTGTCCATTTTCATAGGACATAACTGCTTCTCAGCTCCCATTTCTACTTTTCCATGGTGAAAATGGAATTGTAAATCCATGGGGGAAAAGTGGAATTGTAGAGTCACGTTTTTGTAATTCTCACATA
>VWZI01022754.1:559875-570622 GCA_013396835.1 Psilopogon haemacephalus
AAAAAAAAATATATAGAGATATATACTGAAGCTGTGGCTGCTGTCTTGGGTAGGAATAATTAACTTTTCTGTTTGCAGTGTAAGTAACCAGATAATGCTATGTAATTGCTTATGATTTGCATTGCTTGAAATGGTATTGCTAATTTCCAGCAATGATTAGCATGTCATTTAAATAATTATTCTGCACTGTAACACTTGGACATTTCAATTGCATGCACATCTACTGTGAAATTCCTAGAGGTGTTCTCAACACTGTTGGTTATTTGTAGGCTATACCATACCCTGTCTGGTTTAGTGTCTTGGAAATTAGAACACCACCATGCTGGGATTCTGTGATTCAGTGTTGGAAAGGAGGTGCTGATTTTAATCACATTTTTTTCTGGAGGAAAAGTGCTGGGCAGCAGTTTATAATGCCAAGGTGGGCCTCACTTTCAAATGTCTTCTATGCCCTGCATGCTTTCCTAAAGTTCTCTTTGAAGCAGGTGAATGAATGGTACCTCTCCATCTTGCCTCTTGACAGCTTCTCAGTGACACTTCACATGCAGGAAACCTCCTGAAGCTGCAGCTTTCTGGTTGCTCAATGCTTATCGCTGCATAATGCCAGTGTGAGTCAGTGCTGGCAAATGCTCATCAGGAATGCAACAGACTGAGGGTATTTCTCTTTCCTCTCTGTTTATTTGTGGTAGGGAGCTGGGCACTGGCAGTGCAGGCTATCCAGGCCATCAGGGTTGTTCAGTCCCTGTAGAGACTCACCCAGCAAAGAGCAGCCGGAGAAGAGCAACCTTTTGATGTGTGCTGCTGACTCATTAAATTATGTTTTTTCACATAATAGATGTTTCAACAAAAAAGTCTGCTCAGGAGAAGTCCAGAGAAGGAAAGGTGAGACCGGAAAAACAGCAATGAAAGGGATTGAGGTCAGTGCAGCAAATTTATCCTTAGTACATAGAGTGTATGCATGAATTTTGGGTAATTAATGCTTTTTAACCTACTGACAAAAAGAGATGCTCAAGCAATTCATTCAGCTGTGAAGAGCTTTGAAATTATCTACTTCTCATTCCACTACCACCCACCTTACAGATGTCATCCTAAACCCAGAAATAGCTCTTATGTTTTTTGCTTTATTTCTACTATTTACATGACAAACCTTAATGTCATTGATCCTATTTTAAGGGCAGCAAAAAATCCCACATCCATATGTCAGTGCTTTAACACTGATTGACTGGCAGCAGACCAAGAAGGGAATATATGTATGGATTTTATGGTACAGTAGGTAGAAACAATCATTAGAAGGTCTGAAAGTGTTTGTCTTGACTCATTAGAAATAATACAAGTCATCCACTTTGAACATTGGAAACTACAAGAAGACCCGTCCAAGGCAGGAAGAAAAAAGCCACCATTGATATTCTGGGAATTTGCCCTGATTCTAGCACTTAGTATCAATTAAAGCTCAGCTTTTGATGAAGCAAGGGTACTGCTCTCCTTGTATAAGCGACATAGAGATCACTGCTTCTTCCAGATGTGACCAGCATATTTGTAGAGGCCCAAGCCATCCTGACCTTGCTTTCTGAAGAAGTTTGAAACCCCTTTAAAATGTAACCATAGAGTCACAGACCTGTTGTGGTCGGAAGGGACCTTTGAAGTCATCTAATCTGACTTCTCTGAAGAAAGCAAGACATCTTCAACGAGATCAGGTTGCTCAAAGCCCTGAATGACCTGGCCTGAACGTGGCATCTACCACCTATCTGGGCAACCTGGGACAGTGTTTAATCACCCTGAGTGTAAAAATTTTTTCCATGAGGAAAACAGAAATATAGGTTTGACCTGCACTTACAGACCTCTTTGTGAAGACATCACTGAAGACAGACTGAGGAGACGGCTTCCCTAGGCATCTCCCTTTTCACCTCTAATAACACACAGCAGGAGTGATTTTCTACTACACCCCACTCTCAGAGCAAACATTTTGCTATGAAAATGTGTTTAAATATCACCAAATGGCAGGCATTTGCAGTATTTTTTGCAGGAGAGAAGCATAGCCATACTTTGTCATCTCCTTTTAATGCAAACTCTATCAATTATCTGTATGGCTTCTTTAATAATCTATATTTTAAACTATTTTAGTAAAACTATTTCAGTAAAATTGTTATATCTAAGGTGTCATCCGAGAGCAACAAATGACACCTGACAGGATCTGCTGCCTTCTCTGACTGGGAGAGTGGATGTAACAGCAGCCTTTCCAGTGCTACAGCCTTGCCTGTGGACCTTGAATGGACATTGTGCCAGTTAACAGGACTTGGGACACCTATTGATTATTTTAGAGAATATATTCACTCCCAACCACTTATCTCTGTTTATTTGTGCTCATTTGGGGAATATGCCTTCTTTTGAAACATAATGGCAGCACCTACAGACCACAAAATCACAGGTGTGATTGAAAGGAACCTCTAGAGATCATCTAGTCCAATCCCCATGCTAAAGCAGGATCACTCAGAACAGGTTGTCCAGGACTGCATTGTCCAGGCAGGTTGGTAGTATCTCCAAGAAGGAGAAGGAGACTCCACAACCTTTCTGGCCAGGCTGATCCAGGGCTCCAGCATGCTAACAGAAAGGAAGATCTTTTTTCTCATGTTCAGATGGAATTCCCTGGGTTCCATTTTGTACCTGTGTCGTGGAAGGCTAATAGATCTATTAGATGTCCTGGCCTGTCCCACCCTTCTGATGATGAGGGAAGCAAGGGCGGGAGGAAAACAAAGGTTTGGGTCATTATGTCCCCTCCTAAAGTGATAAACAGGTACCCATAGGTGTTTAGGTACTTGTTAGTGTCTTGCCCAAAAAAGGGAAAGCAAGCCCTGGGTTCACCTAATATGGTCAGCTTTGCAAACGCCATTTTGATTGGTGAATCTCTGTGGCCAAAGGAGCCACTGCACTCGGGCAAATAATATAAATGGAGCTAAGCTGCAAGCAGTTGTGCTGCCTCTGCCTCACTGCTCTGCCTCAGTGTGTGCTGCTTTGCTCTATGTTCTGCTCTGCTCAGACAACATCCTCTGCTTCACTGCTCTCAGCTTGGATATTGTATTCTGCTCTGCCTTGTGTGTCAGACCTGCTTAGCCCTGATGTTTGGGGCTTGAACTACCTGGAAACTTAAGTGCCTCAAGTTTACCAGGAGAAGGCAATAAGTGCCTCACAACATGGTGAGCAGTGCCACTGACATTATGCAATCTGCACATCTGCAAGAGATCCTGCCTGCTCCTCTGCAAAGCTCTGTGCAGAGAGGAATCAGGATCAGGTCAAAAATTGTTTGCCTCTTTCCCAGCACCCTGCTAGAGCCTGGGAAGATCTAAAAGCCTCTTGAGAGCTATCAAGATGCTGAACAGTTCCAGCACTGCTGCAAAGGAGTCAGGGACTATCTCTGAGTTCTACTCCACTGCTGTGAGTAAAACAGACTTTCCCTAGGGACCAGGCTGCCTATTTATAAGTGGGGCAAAGCCATTTTGTGGCTAAACTTTTCTAATTTTCTGATTCTCCTAAAGTAATTAATTGCCCCTAAGCATCCTTGTGAAGATTTTCATGGCTGAATAAGAACCCAAATTTATCTAGATTGTATATAGTTTGTGGGCGAGGCTTTTGGAAATAAAATAACTACATATTTTATAACGTCTGCCTTGTTAGTTCCCAAAACTAAATGACCTTGTTGCCCTTTGTCCTGTTGCTAGACACCATTGAAAAGAGTCTGACCCCACTGCCTGCCTCCTGACATTTAGATATTGATAAGTACAGAGAAGTTGTCTCTTCTCCAGGCTATACAGCCCCATGTCTCTCAATGTTTTCTTGCTGAAGAAATGCTTCAGTCCCCTCATCATCTTTGTAGCCTCCACTGGACTCATTCCAGTAGCTTCCAAACTACACAGGTATTTTGTCTGTGATTGTTGTCCATCCATCAAGTCAGCTTTCCTGACAATAGTTGACAATAAAATCATGTTTTAACTCCCATCCTTAGCAGTGATGAGGTCTACAGCAGTTCAAGAGCTGAGAAGAAGATACTTTCTTGCATCTACAAATCCAAATCTTGAATGTACAAATCCAAATCACAACTACAACTCCATGTCCATGCTTCTAGGATAAATAATACAGAAATTTCAGAGGAGTTTCTGAAATCTTATTTGGAGCCTCGGACAGTCAGAGACAAGGCAATCAAAATCAATAATATAAAACTATTGATCTAAAACATTTCTTTGGTATTATGGGATGACTTTTTTTGAGGGTAAAGTGATCCAGAGATCTGAAGTGGCCCTTAGAAGATTTCCAGTGGAAAAATCCACTGGAGTTCTTTCAAACTGGCACTTACCAGTGGGAGTACAAAATTAGTCCACATTTTTGTGGAGAAAACAACTGCAAACAAAAGAAAAAAGCAGTGTAATCCATTTTCAATTATTCTTTCTCATAAAACTCAGGAGCTATATACTCTTTAGATTTCAAATTAGGAAGAAGGAATCTCTTTCTTGACTCAGCTAGAACTGTGTTTTTAGCTAATTGGTGAGTTTTCTCTACAAATGCAACCTCCTGAGTTCTCACCCTCAACATGAAGACATCCCAGTTGTTTGGTTGTTTTGTTCAAAAATACTTAGTATTTACTCATCCCATTAGAAACAAGCTTCTGATTTTCCTTCCCAATATTATGAAAATGAGTGGTCCAGCAAAACAGACTATACAGTAGGAGCATGCCAAAGAACAAATCAGATATCCCTTTCCTCCTACAGTTACAGGCACACTTGGCAGGGCCAGTTCCAAAGCTGGCAGCACCACTTCTGGCAGTCTCCATCCCCCTGTAATGCTGGAGGTATGTCCCTTGTGTCCAAGTTGCTTGGCTTGTTTGGCAATTTCAGTTTCACTGCTATTGTATCCCCTCCCAGCTGCCTCTTCCAGAGGTTGTAGAGTTCTTCTCTGTTGAGTTCACTTCATAAAGATCTTACCAATACCAGGTTCTTCAAGCTCTTCCCTGAACACCTTCTTTCCTAGAGAAGAGGCATCATAAGTGCACTTCACATTCAGGATATGATTCATACAGTGGCAAAATGATGTTATTCCATTTGGTCTACCACAGAACTGCAGAGTTTGGGACCTCTGGAGACCATCTAGTCCAAATCCCCTGCAGGGTCAGCCAGAATAGATTGCCCAGAATCCTGTCCAGGCAGGTTTTAAGTGACTCCAGAGATCTAATTGTTTCTAATTTATCCTTAACACTTTGTTTGCTTTGCCAGGGTTGCAGAGATACAACTAGGGAATGCAAAGGCTTCCAAGAGGTGGGGAGAGCAGGGAGCTGCCAGGGCAGCCTACAGCCCTGCCACTCTGGGACAAACTCAATTCCCATGCCCCCTTAGAAGTCACCAGTGCTCAGGGGAAGATTTTGAAGTTTCTTATTTGCTATTGAGGTGACTCTCAAGCACAAAGCTGAAATAAATCTGCAACAGAAAATGAAACTAACCTCAAGCACAGAGGAGTTAATAGAGATGGTTTTGAAGGTTTCAGGTTCACATGAATAGTATGAATGCAAAAATCCCCAAATCCTTCCTGTTTCTTATCCTGTCAAAAAATAGACACATACACATAATATTATGGTCTGAGCAACAGTAGATTCCAAACTGTCTTTAAAAATATGTCCCTGTTATTGCCAAGGAAATTAACTTCTCCCCCCTGAAGGTGATGAAAAAAATTCACCAGCTTCCACTGGATCAGGATTTTACTTCAGAGATAACCATCCCCATTTTAACTCAACATTACTAATGCTACACTGTAATAAAAGCAGTAAGTGAAATGTGTACTGAGCTCCCAAAGCACTAAATAATCTTCTAAAGCAATTAAAGGAATAATTCTCTTTTCTCAATATAATGCAAGGACAGTAGGGGTAGCAGAAAGTAATCGCCCAGGAGCAAACAGCCATGCTGCTATTCACTAATTACTCTAAACACCATTATTAGTAATTATTAATTCGGGCTCTGTTTTCCAACAAAGCTGCTTTAATGTGGCCAGCACAGCCATAACAGCTTGTTTTAAGCCCCAAGGTGCCACACGAGATGCAGCAGTCCCACCTCCTGGAGCAGCCTGCTCCGCAGAGATCTGTCTCCTGGCCCAGGCTGCTGCAGCAGTGTACTGCACCAAGCAAGCCCAGACAGGCTCTGCCAGCCCCATGATGCCACCTGAACCAGCATCCAGGGCAGAATTCTGTCTTCATTATCACTGTGATGTGCAGGAAACACGGTGCTGGTCAAATCAAAAGATTTTCTCTCTTTTTCTCCTTTTACCTTGGCCCTTTTCAATGAAATACCAGTTAAATCCATGCAATTCCTGGATCTCCCTCCCTCCCCCACTCCCAATTATATCATCAGCAAAGGGTCTAAAGAAGTTTGCTTAGCAGAAGATAAAATAAAAATGCATTTGCTCTTAAAGCTGCAACAGAACTGGAATGACTGTGCCAATTTAAACACTGTTTGCTATGAGCTTAATTAAATCCCTGCAAACACCCAAGGCAGATCTGGCCTAATACAGAAACACAATTCCTGCTTCAGGGAGCTGTTAATAAAGCGCTGTACTCCAGAGAGCTCCAAACCCCACAGCCTCAGGGATCCACATGGCTCTGGGGCCCAAAGAGTTACCTTGATACTGCTGTGAGCTGGATTAAACATAGGTCTGCAGAGAGAATCTTGAAGCTACCTCTGTCTGAACTGCACTTACCCAACATACCGTTAAATAACACTTCCGAGATGGTTTTGCTCTGAATAACAAGTCTGTGACTGTCCTTGTTGTTGTTAAACCTTGGTTGTTTGAGAATATTGAACTAATGAACATACCCTCACAAGTTTCATGGCCTCACATTCTTAAATGGTTTCTTCTTTTTCTTCATCCAAAGCTCATATGTTTGGCATATGCTGAAAACACAGGATTATGCCAGAGCCACAGGCTGGTTTGAATTGAAAGGGACTTTTAAAGGTCATCTAGTCCAATTGCCCTGCAGTCAGCAGCATCTTTGACTAAATCAGGTTGTTCATAAAATAAATGGATGGGCATAATCAGAAATAATTCCTGCCAGAAACGATGTAGTCATACCCACACCCCTCACCTTTTTATTGGCAATAAACCTGTTGCACCATTTGGCATCAGGCTGATGCCAGCAAGGGAGTGTCTGCACTTGTCAATGATGCACGAGGAGGAAAAGCTTAAAGCTTAACCTAGAAGAAAAACCAGAGGTGATTGGTCAGTGAAGACACACTTTCAAAGGCTCCTCATTGCCTGAGGCAACGGACACAGGACTGTACTTAGCAGCTACGACACAATAAAGAGGTTCTTGTAGAGAGAGAGGTGTCAAACATAGAACTATAGAATGATTTAGGTTGGAAACGGACCTTAAAGACCATTTGGTTCCAATCCCTTGCCATGGACAGGGGCACATCCCACTGGATCAGGTTTCTCAGAGCCCCATTTAACCCATCCTAGAGTTCTTACAGGGATGGGGCATCTAGCATCTCTATGGGAAACATGCTCAACCCCTTTCAGTGACACTCGTTGCAGTGTGTCGTTGTCTTTCTCTGCGCAGGGGAGCCTCAATCGGGCCACAACACTGCAGACACTGACCAGAGGGGCTGGATGCTTGCATCTCTGCATCTCTCCTATACATTAAGAGAACAACCTATGTCGTATATAGCTGGGACTGGCATGGAATTTCTCATAATTGCCATCTTTTTTCTCTCCTTTTTCAGCTCCTTGAAATGGCTGCAAATATTACTGAAAATTAACATTTTCTTCTGTAATGAATGCAAGAGATCACTCATGCAATCAGTTCCAAAACAGAAAAGGTATGAAATCCAAACATTTTAATTACAAAACGTTCAGAAAAACATTATATGAAATAAAACATTGACACGAAGAAGGATGAGGCTGACATTGCGTCATCCTACAATAAAATGATAGGGCATAAAAATTATACACAGCTTTTGCTACCCCTCCAAAGGGAGTGGAAATGGGGCTGGGGATGGAAACTTGTAGAAATGAAGTTGAGTGGAAGGACGGCAAGCAAGAGAGGTCTAAGTATATATACCAAAGGAGCTCTAGGCTTGGTTACATAGCGCACCCTAGAAAATCATTCAAGTGGCCCTTTGTAAAAGTAAAAAACTGTATGAAAATATTGTCAAAAATCTTCTGCTGTCAACCATGGTATTCTATTACAGAATCCTGGCATGGTGGTAGTTGGGACCTCTGGGGATCATCTAGTCCAACTGCCCTGCTAAAATGGGGTGACTCACATGAGGTTGCCCAAGATTTCAATGTCTAGGCATTTCAGAGAATATCTTCCAGAAAAGAAAACACATTGATGGCTTTTGGCCATTTTAATAGGAAGACACCTTCACAGGAAAGAAGTTTTTCCTCATGTTCAGATGGAATCTCCAGGTTCTGGTTTGTACTCATTGCCTCTTATGCTGTTGCTGGGCATTGAAAAGAGTCTGGCCCCATCCTTTGCCCCCTGCCCATTAGACATTGATTAGCACTGAGAACATTCCAACTACAGCCATCTTCTGTCCAGGCTACACAGCCTCAGGTCTCCCATCCTTTCCTTGTCAGAGAGATGCTCCAGCTCCCTCATCATCTTCTCACCCTCCACTGGACTTTCTCCAAAGACAACCTGGCTTGTGCAGGATCTAGTCATACCACATTGTGTTCACAGTGGTAATTATAAGCAAAGAAAGTTCTGTGATCACACACTAGCTTTTCTCATTCTCAGTTTTATAAAATAAAATAAAATAAATAAAGTACATTTCATCCTAATTTGCCACTTAGCCTTTTTATTATTTTTTCAGTTCTGATCAACTTTGACACCTATTCTGTGTATTTTACACTCCAAAGTTATCAGCAGTTTTTCCAGTACTGACTGGAAAAAAATCAGAGTTACTAGGTGGAGTTTCAGTTGACCTCAGGGCAGATCCACATCAGACAAGAAAACTCAGAACACAAAAGATAGGGGCAGCACAGTCTGAACCAGCAATGCACCTGATGTATCTGGACCTTACTACAGCATTTGATACAGTACCTCAGAGCACGACTTGAAAAATTAATTCAGATATAGTTTGATCTAAGGACTTTTGTGTGTTTTTCAAATCAATTGGAAGCTGTAGGGTTATGAAAGTGGCAATAAAATTAATGGAAGGGTGTTGCCTGGGATATTTTGACATATATGTTTTAGCAACAAACTCATTAAATAGGACGATGACACTAAATGGGAAGCAGTAGAAAGAAAAAAAAAAAAAAAGGGCAGGAAGGAAGAAGGAAAAAAAATAAATACCAAAAAAAGCTGCCAGAAAAACAAGAATTTAATACCTGAGTAAGTAAGATTAAATTTAGCGTGAAAAAAATGGAAGGGCCAGAATTACATGTGTACACCGTTCTAATTAATCAGGGATGATATGCAGCACTGGGGAAAAAAATAAAGTAACAGTGCAAAAAGTGTTCCAGGTAACTGGGGAGATGAGCTCTGATGTTACAAACCATGTGGGTTTGTTAAAAGAGGTAATGTTTTACCCCGTTTCTCATTTTCTTTCTGCTTTTCAGAGGCTGCACCTAGAGAGGAGAAAGGAAGACATTCAAGATGAGCTCTCGGTCCAGAACTGATGTTCCCAACATGTGGGTTTAGCAATAAGGCAGGGTGATGAGGTGTACTGTAAAGAGAAAGTTTTATGGCCTGTGCTACACACAAAGCTAAAGGAGTTACTTCAGACTTCTCTGATGAGACAGAGAAGAATTTGATCTTGTGAAATGTATTATATTATTTAACATCTGACACTGGAAGATGTGAATGCTTTATTGTTTGGGATGGTTTTCATTAAACTGGGCAAAAGCTCTCACTCTGATAGCAAGGTTGGGATGTAAATAAAAATCATTAATTGGCTTGGGTTTGAAGGGATCTTAAAGGCCATCTAGTTCCAAGACCCCTGCTGCAGACAGGGACATTTCCTACTAGACCATATTGCTCAAAGCCCCATGCAACCTGAGCTGCAATGCTTCCAGAGATGAAGCACCAACCACCAGGCCAGGCTGAGTTGGGGTTGTCCAGCCTGCAAGAGAAAAGGCTTCAGGGAGACCTTATTGCAGCCTTTCACACCTAAGAAGTCCGCCAGAAAGATGAGAACTGACTTCTTAGCAAGGCCTGTTGTGACAGGACAAAGGGTGATTGTTTTAAACTAGAAGAGCAGAGATTTAGATTAGATAGAAGAAAGACAGTTTACACAGAGGGTGTTAGACACTACTAGCACATGTTGCTGTACATGTTGCCCAAAGAGGTGACAGATGCCCCATCTCTGGAAACATTCCAAGTTTCATTATTTCAGACTGAGCAATATGGTCTAGTTGAAGGTGTCCTTGCAGGGGGGTTGCACAAGTGACTTTTAAAGGCCTTTTTCAATCTAAACCACTAAATGATTCTATGATAATCATGTTGGGGAATCCTCATAAAGTATTCCGTTAAATGATTTCTTTAAATACCATTCAGGATTTAAAAGCTACCCTGCATTTTCTACCTGGGAGTGTTTACTGGAACCAAGCACAGCACACAGGACAGCAGGACGCGCATCCCACTGCATGGCTGCTGGGGAAAACCCGGTCCCCAGTAGCTCGACTCGCTGCTGCAGAAGCGGCCACATCAGCGGGTGCTGCCCGCCGGGCGGCCCCGTGGATGCAGCATCCCGGCTGCAGCGGCCGCGGACCGAGC
>VWZI01022754.1:571470-582103 GCA_013396835.1 Psilopogon haemacephalus
GGGCGGCGCTGAGCGCCGGCTGCGTGTGCGTCGTCGTCTCCTTCCTCTCCATGGTGGTGCTGCTCTTCACCGGCCTCATCTTCGTCAACCAGTACGGCGGTGATGCCGCCGGGCCCGGCGCCTCGGCGTCTCCGTCGCCGGTGGGGCCCATCTGCCTGTCGGTGGCCAGCATCCTCGCCCTCTTCTCCGTCGTCGTTACATGGCTCATCTGCTGGCTCAAGTACCGGCCGGAGGCGGCGACTGGCGGGGCAGCCGCAAACAGCACCCCGCGGGGCCGGGCGGCGGCTGCTCGCAGGAGCGACACGTAGCGCCGGCGGAGCGGGACCGGGCGGCGGAGAGACTGCGCCGGGCAGGACAGGACGGGTAGCGGGGCGCATGCTGTGAGAAGAGCTGCAGTCCACTTCCCCGCCCTTCACATTGCGGGGCAGAGCGCGACCGGGGGGGGGGCCAAGTCCGGGCCAGGAGCAGTTCGGCTGCGGCCCCTGCTCGAAGGTATCTCTCGTTCGGTCGGTGTTAACCCGACCCGGGCGAGAGGCAGGTGGGGAGCAGCGGAGGGAGGACACGGGCGAGGCCGTGGCTCTCCTGGATGTAAAGAGCACGCCGGGATGGGGTCTGCTGGCGGGAGCTGACAGGGCCCAAGCCCACTGCAGTGACAAGCCGCAGGTTCACCGTGGCCACAGGGCTCTGGCTCCGACCCCATCCCTGCGACGGGGACGGGCCCCAGGCCTGGCACGGTGGCGTGGTGAGCCTTGCAGCCAGACCAGCCCCGCAGCCGGTCACTGGTGCTGGGACAGCCCTGCGGCTCTGGCACAGCTCGAGGCGGCAGGGATCCTCTGCAGGATGACTAGGTGAGGGGTTCAGCCACTCTGCAGGGAGGTCAGGATGCATCTCTCCTGCAGATGCGTCTGGAAGGGCCTCCTGGGAAGCTAGGGCTCTGAAGCTGGGCGACACGATCTTCCCCACCTCTGTGAAGGGTGCCCTGGTTTCCGTGCTCCCTGACGGCAGAAAGACACAATCTCGATTAAAGAAAACTGGCGTACTGTTGCCCCCACCTGGAAGACAATTGGAGAGATCCGCTGTGGTTAGGACCAGGACAGGATGATGTTCAATGAATTTTGTCCTCATTTTTGCCAACTTAACAAGTACTTATAGAGGAAGCTGTAACAGAAATGTATTATCTTAAAAGAGACTGAGCCAAAGTTATGATGCATTGAGTATGATTTTGTTACGATTTTATTAGAAGGCCATTTGGCCTCTGTTGTTTGCTTAAAATAAGCTTTATTATTTAATTCTTATTTAATGTGGGAGACTGAAACACTACATTGCACTCTTGAAACAATTTATGGTAGATGATTTAATGAGTGGAGTTCTAAAGCAGAGCTAAGAGACTCCGGTGGTAGAGAGTAATATTTCACTGGCCATTGATTTTGGTTTTTACACAGTGAGTAGGAGCCCGCATTGAAATAGGAGCTTTGAGCATCTCTGTACAAGTGATATGTGGTACATTTGCCTATCAAACATTTACCTTTGATAGAGGGAGCGATAATAAGATGGGGGATTTTCCCTCTTGGTAGGTTTCTGTGTTAGGAGTTTCTGTAAAGGCCACTAGAAAACATTTTTGTTGTGTGAAAGTAGAACCTCAAAGATGTGTTTGAAATGTGAGGACATGCTCAGAATATGAAATGGAAATTGTTGCCATACAAATGTTTTTGTAGTATAGTACTGACAGCACTCTATATACTGTTTTGTGTTGCAGGAAAATTCATTTGGTGCCTGATTTTTTTTAACTCAATTAGTTGTTATAACCTATTGGGAATAAGATAATGCTGCTTATTCCACATTTCTACACAGTACTGTAATGGAATGAGATAATTCTTTTTTTTGTGCTTAGTTCTGGAGTTTTAAAGGTGATCTTTCAGTATGTGTATTTTGCAAGCTGTCTGCATGATACCCTGACAAAGTATCCTAACACACCTTTACTTGGCCACTTCTATTTATCACAAGTGCAAAGCGATTTACAGTGTGTAAATGTAAAGGCGGCAGCAGGTGAAGACAAGTGACATATTTTACAGCTGCACAAGTCATGTGTACTGCACGTTGTCTTTGAGTATCACCAATCTGTGAAAAACAACCCCCGACACCTTCCCAGAGCCTCTCAAAACCCAGTGGTGTTTATACAGACTCTATGGCAATGGACACAGTCTGTTGTATGATTCTTGTGTTACACATGTCTATTTAAAGATCTACACCAGCCTTTCAAAGTCATGTGTCATAATATAAAGGCCCTGAGGAGATAAATGACTGGGCTCAACTGTGACTCTGACTGTGGTTCATGTCTTTAGACTGGTGTTCCCAAACTCAGAGTTGCTCAGTAGCTGTGTGAAAATGTGCGTGTGCCTCCTAAAATCAGGCCCAACCATTAGCCCCTCTTGACTTCAGCAGTAGTTATGGATGTTCTGCACCAAAGAAAATCACAAGACTTTTCTTTAAGCATCTAAATCAGAATTTAGATGGTTGACTTCAGGTACAAATATTGGAAAATTTTGGCCTTAACCTCTCTGTTCTTAAGTTAATGCATCTGTAAAGTTTGACAGTAGTGTTGACCTACCTCACAGGCGAGACGTGAGGCTTTATTTATTAACCTTTCTAAGCAGGTGGAGATCCTTGAAGAGGAGGTGCTACAGAAGTGTAAGTACTCTTATAAATGACACTGTAGTAAGACTAAATATCTGTAAACTAATGGACATAAACAGTGGTGATGTTTTCTAAGAAAAATAAATATCCAAGCTGTGTACGTGTGTACATCATATGCACCAACACATGATTTACCTGCTTATGCTTCTCCTGCAATCACAGCCTGCATACCCTTGTCCAGATTATATAAGTGATCTGGACAAGGGCACCCTCAGTTAGTCTGCAGATGACAGTAAGTTGCGAGGGCATCTGTTTGAGGGTGGGAAGGCTCTACAGAGAGAACTGGACAGGCTGGATTGATGGACTGACACCCCTGGGATGAGGCTCAACAAGACCAAGTGACAGGTCCTGCATTTTGGTCACAACAACTCCATGTGATGGTCCAGGCTTGGGGAAAAGTGGCAGGAAACTGTCCTGCAGAGAAAGACCTGGAGTGGCTGAGCAATGTCCATCGGAGTATGAGCCAGCATGTATCCAGGTGATCAAGGTCAACAGCATCTTGTATCAGCAATAGTGTGGCAAGTAGGACCAGGGAAGTGATTGTCCCCCTGATGTCCTCAGCACTGGTGAGGCCACATCTTGAGCACTGCAATGAGTTTTGAGGTCATGACTACAAAAAAGACATTGGAGTACTGGAGCAGGTTCAGAGAAGGGCAACAAAGTTGATGGAGGCTATGGAGGACAGATCTGAGGAGTGGCTGAAGAAGCTAGGGTTGTTCAGTCAAGAAAACGAGGCTCAGGGGAGGCCTTCTAGCTCTCTACAACTGCATGAAAGGAGGTTAGAGTGAGGTGGCTGTTGGTCTCCCAAGTAGTAAGTGACAGGACAAGAGGAAATAGCCTCAAGTTGCCCTGGAGGAGTTTTAGATTGGATATTAGAAGAAACTTCCATACCAAAAGAGTCCTCAAACACTGAAAAGGGATTCCCAAGGAAGTGGTTGAATCCCCATCCCTGGAGGTATTTAAAAGAAGCATAGATATGGTGCTGAGGGACACCAGCCTTGGTAGATATTGGTTATACTCAATGATCTTACAGGTGTTTCCCAACTGTGATTTCCATTCCATCAGGTAAGCTTCAATTCTTTGCAGTTTAGGTGAGCCCAACCAACAGCTGCTGCTGTGACTCCACCTCATGCAGACATGCCAAAGCCAGCACTGAGTGCTCATGAAGTTCTGCTGGAGCTCAGAGCATTCTTCCCCTGCATTACTCCTGTGAGTTTTCTGCTGTTCGGATATTGCAGACACCTTGTGCTGCCTGGGTATGCCATCGAGCTCACACCTACTTGGGTGTGCTGACAGAATCTGTAGTCACACCTGTCACATAGCTGTGCCCTGAGTTACTGATTACAGACAGAAATGTATACTCCACCTTTTCCACGTTGTAGTTTTATTATTGCCTGTCCAGATTTGAGGTAGAACAGAACTAATTCTGTTCAGAAATCTGGCTTTTCAGATAAGTCTCAGTGATGACACTTTCTGAAATTCATGTTGTGTTCTTGCAGATAGGGGCTGCTTGTAGCTGTAATAACACTGGTGTTTAGAGTGACTACCAAGGGCTGGAGTGCAGACCAAGGTCACTGCTAAATCTTGTGACCCGTGCTGAAGTGCGGAAAGCAGGAGGTGGCACCTGCAAGGAGGGGTGGACAAGACAGGTGACCCTAAACTGACCAACAAGAGATTCCACTCCATGGGTGTCATTCAGTATGAAGTCTAGACATCGCTGGGGTCAAGCCTCTTCTTCAGCTGGTTTCCAGGAGTACTCTGTGCATTCTGCCCTTAATCCCAGTCCATCTGTTCCTGAATCCAATTCCATTATCCAGTTTGTGAATCCAGTTCCTGTCTGCTGCTAGGTCCAGTCTTGAACTTCCCCAGTGGCTGCCCACAGCATCAGTGGTGACAGTGACATCACTTCCATCAGGGAGCTGCGTTCAATATTGGTTTGTATCTGATTGTATCTGTTTAATTTTATTGTTATTATTTCATTAGGTCCAGTTTAGTTTCTTTCCCAACCCATCAGTCTCTCTCTGTTATTCCCTTTCTCTTCCTTTTTGGGAAGGCAGAGGGGTTTATAGAGAGCAGCTTCTGCACCAATTATCCAGGTGCATGTGGAAATTGAGATATTTGGAAGCAATGACACTACTGCATTGACAAAACACAGTTTATGTCCTGGGGGATACAGATATTCATAAAGACATATTCAATTATACTGATCTTGAATCAAAATACCTTTGCTTCTGTTATGGGGAAAGAGCAATTCTGGCCTCCATTTGGTATCGATCTCTTACTGAAACTGGCCTCATGGCTCTGGTTCTGAGTTGTGCTCGGGTTTAGTTTGTACATGTCCTGCCAGTCATGAAGTTTCTGATCAAGGTGATTGTGATCTTTTACAAATAAAATCACTGAATAATTTGAATTGGAAGGGATTTTTGCAGTAAACTGATATCATGAGATTGGTTTGTCTCACTCTATTATGAAATTTGTAAGGAATAGCTTGAAAATGTTTTACTTTTAAAATAAATTGTTATTGTCATTATTTATCTCCCAGACCTCTACCTGATTTTTCAAGGAATCTAAATCTTAGACTTCAGCTCACTACAATTTTAGATGTAACCAGCAGTTCACTGTCCCACCTCTAAGCTGTTTATTTAGCAGAAATAAACCCATGTTGGTTATTATTTAGTGATCTTTTGGTTAACAGCAAGAACAGCGTTTAGGTCTTTGGGGAGTGGGGTGGGTGTTAATGACTGGAATCTGAGAAATAGCCTTGAAATAGAAATAAAAATTTTAGTTCATTCAGAATGGTAAGAATGGAGCTTTTTATCACTTGGAAAGTGTGGAAATGTGTTATTCCACGCTTAAATGTGGAACAGAAAAGCTGCGATAACAACCAGCTTGATTTCCACATAGTGCACAAGGATTTGTTAGTCAAAAGGATATTATTAAGGGATAGAAAAATATTTCTCTAAGAAAACTTAGAAGTTAATTAAATGAAACCTCAAAACTAAAACAGATAACACACTGACTTCTAGTCAGGTAGCAAAAGCTTTCCCCTGTGACATAAATTTAGTTATACCTCTATCACTTAAGTACCAAAATCATATGGAAAATAGTTGAGTTGTTCTGGAAGTTAATTTTGTTGTCGGTCTGAAGAAGAAGGAAGAGTCTCTTTGGTAGCAATCACTGAAAGTATTCTTACAGGTGTTCATTGACCCATGTTATTCCACTCCAAAATAAAAAACCCACCATAATTTCTGTACCTTCTGATAGCAAGTTTTGCCCGTCAGAGAGAGACACAAGCTCCGCTCTCCACCGGTAGCACTGGAAGCACTGAGTCCTGAGGGGCTGTTGTCCAGGTCCGCGAAGCCACTTTGGGGCAGGTCGGTCCGTCGTGAGAGCAGGGAGTGGAGCCGGCCCCCTACGCCCCTACCTCCCCAGCGGCACCCCCAGCTCCTCACAGCCGCAGCCACCGCGTCGGCGGGTCCCGCTCCAGTACCTTTAACCCGAGGTGTGGTCCCTGGCCCACGGCATTTGCCCTGCATTCATCATTCCTTCTTGCTCATCCCTTTCCCTTTCCTTTTATCTTCCCTTTTCCTTTCCCTTTCCGTTTCTCTGAATCATAGAATATTTTCATCTGAAAAAGACCTCTAAGATCATCGAGTGCAACCATCAGCCTAAAACCACCACGGCCATTAAAATACATTCCAAAGTGCCATATCCACACATTTCTTCAGCACCTCCTGAGACAGTGACTCCACTACCTTCCTGGGAAGCCTGTTCCAATGCCTGGTCACACTTTCTATTAAAAAAAGAATTCCTACTATCTAATCTAAACCTCCACTGGCACAATTTCAGACCATGTCCTCTTATTCTATCACATCATACTCGGGAGAAGATATGGACCCCTACCTCAATCCAACCTCTTCTCAAGCAGTTGTAGAGAGAAATGAGGTCTCCCCTGAGCCTTCTTTTCTCTACACTAAACAATACCAGTTCCCTCAGCGTCTCCTCATAAGACTTGTGCTTTACACTCCCCACTAGCTTCCCATCCCTTTCCCTTTCCTTTTCCCTTTCCTTTTCCTTTTCCTTTTCCTTTTCCTTTTCCTTTTCCTTTTCCTTTTCCTTTTCCTTTTCCTTTTCCTTTTCCTCTTCCTTTTCCTTTTTTTTTTCCTTTTCCTTTTCCTTTTCCTTTTCCTTTTCCTTTTCCTTTTCCTTTTCCTTTTCCTTTTCCTTTTCCTTTTCCTTTTCCTTTTCCTTTTCCTTTTCCTTTTCCTTTTCCTTTTCCTTTTCCTTTTCCTTTTCCTTTTCCTTTTCCTTTTCCTTTTCCTTTTCCTTTTCCTTTTCCTTTTCCTTTTCCTTTTCCTTTTCCTTTTCCTTTTCCTTTTCCTTTTCCTTTTCCTTTTCCTTTTCCTTTTCCTTTTCCTTTTCCTTTTCCTTTTCCTTTTCCTTTTCCTTTTCCTTTTCCTTTTCCTTTTCCTTTTCCTTTTCCTTTTCCTTTTCCTTTTCCTTTTCCTTTTCCTTTTCCTTTTCCTTTTCCTTTTCCTTTTCCTTTTCCTTTTCCTTTTCCTTTTCCTTTTCCTTTTCCTTTTCCTTTTCCTTTTCCTTTTCCTTTTCCTTTTCCTTTTCCTTTTCCTTTTCCTTTTCCTTTTCCTTTTCCTTTTCCTTTTCCTTTTCCTTTTCCTTTTCCTTTTTCCTTTTCCCTTTCCCTTTTCCTTTTCCCTTTCCCTTCTCCCTTCCTCTTCCTTCTTTGTTTCTTCTTGCTTGCTTGCTTGATCTTTCCTTCTCTCTTCATTTCCTCTCTCTCTCGGTTTCTCTCTCCCCCTGCTTTTCTTCAGTCCATCTCTAACAGGCCGACTGCTGAAGTCACACTGCTTCAAGCCAGACACCTTTTACAGACTGTGTTTGAGCCGGGAGGACCGCTTTTCCCGTTCACGGTGTTAATTCCTGCCTGTTAATTCCTCATCTTGGATAGATGGAAAGATGTCCCGGAGGCACCTGGGAGTCGAGGACCAGGTACTGCCGGTGCCCCGGTACCCAAAGCAGACACGTGGTGGGTCACAAAGGGCCACACGTGTTTCTCATGTCCCTCTCACTGCGAAATCTCCGTTCTGAAAGGACTGATCCTCTTGTGTGATCCGACCGAGCCTGTAGTCTGGGAAGCCCTAATGGAGAGAAAAATCCTGGAAGAAATCTAAATCTATTGTGATGCTGCTGGAATTAATAATCACTGGTGTTTTCTACGTGTCATTACCAAAGATTAGACTCTCCGTTTCGAAACGGGGCTGCTAACAGCGGGGAAGGGATGGTTTGGGTTCCCTCCCCTCTCGTGGGTTCGGCCGTGCAGGTGGGCTCGAGGAGGGGACCGACCCAGCCCTCCCTTTTGGGAGGGGAATTATTTGGATCCACAATTCCACTGAGATCTTCAACGCCATCAATGAACGAGTAACACGCGCGTTTTCCTCCCATCTCTGCAAGGCAAGACCAGCCAGTCCCGGGCTCCGTGGAAGGAGGCTCGCCCCGGGACCGGCCGAGCTGGGATCGGAGGCGGCGTTGTGGATCCCAGAGCCTCGCAGCCCCGACACCGCGGATGCAGCTTCTGTCCTCGTCCGGGTAGGCGTGTGTTAGAATGGAGTGGCAGCTGTAGTATCGCTTGCTGGAGAATCTGGTAGTAATCAGAAAGGTGAGGAGTTAGTGAAGTACATGCTGTATTTATTGCCAGTTTACAGGGAGGGAGAAGGCGGCCGGGAGCCATTTGTGGGGTTAAGTGTTTCAGCCTTGTCCCACCGGGCAGCCTCGCCGGCCTACGGGGAACTGGATTTCGGCCCTTCCCGAGGACCACCTTCCGGCTCTGGAAGAAGGACAGCTGTTTTCCAGAGTCATACCTGGCGGGCAGCAGAGGGACTCCCCGGGCTCTTTGCTGCCTTTTTGAGGCTACCTAGGATCTACCCACTCACGGAAGTGCTTTGCCTTCATCCTCCAGATTTCCCTTTCCGTCCCAGAGGAAAAAAAAATCCTCTTTAGGAGGGGCTTTTTACCTCTCAGGCCCGGGCAGTGGGGCTCCGGAGTGGTCTCTAGGCTCGCTTCTGGGATGCATGGGGTGGTTTGGGGGGGTGGGGGGTTTCTGAGGTGTCCTGTGCCTCACACTGAGCCTCCTTCCTGACTGAGACGCCTCTTCTCGGGCTGCCAAACGCGGAAATTAATGAAAACGCAACAACTCGAACGGGGCGGGGGTGAGGTGGAGAAAAAAAAAATAAAGAAATCAAATCAGACTGTGAGGATGGGAACATAAAAGGAACGGAGAAAGGTTCAAAGCTTTTGGTGATGACTTTTCAACCTTTATTTATGTGCCTATTAATGCAATATCCATCATGGAGATACACATCTTTATCCTTTCAACCGATATGCTGGGAATCAATTGGATATGCAGATTACATTTCCTGAGTTTCCAAATGTTAATCTCCCCGGCCTTTTGCTGGCAATTTCTTTTTTTTTGCCAAGTAGTATTAGATCTCCGCTTTAGGGAAAAAAAATGGTCTTAAAACAATTAATCTTAAAGCTTATCTAGAAATATTTGCTAAGGTACTGGTCCAGGAGCTGGAGGCTGTTGCTCCCTGCCCGCTCCACCGCCCGTCTAGAGCCAGTGCACCGATTCCTGCTCCGCCGGCGCGGCTGCGGGCTGGGCCGAGGCCCGGGGCCGCCTCTGTTCCGTAGAGCGGTACTCGATGAAGCCAGGGAGGTGTCCAACCGGGTGTTTTTGGCCCTAAACCTGGAGGTTGGGTGGGTCCCTTCCGGTTCTAGAGCTCGGCTCCTAATCCCGTCGCCGAGGCGGTGCTGCTACCCAGCCGGGGTCCCGGGGATACCTCACTTCCCGTCCTCGGCTCGGCAGGTAACGTCTCCGAACACCTCTGGGACTCTATAGCAGGATGGAACGACATATAAAAACACGGATGGAGGGGACTGCGCGAAAGGGTTGTATTCCCGGAGTTTATTTCTAAGCAGAGAACAGGGCTGTGCGTGGCCAGTCGCTGTGTCTGGTGACTTCTCCGGTGTCACCGCCCGCAGGGTGCTATCAGCCTGCCTCCTGCCTCACTCCTCTGCCGCCCCTCACCGCGTTCCTGCTCAAAGCAGCGCACCTATTAACCGTTCTTATAAATCTAATCCCCGAACTAGCAGTTGAAGTGTCGTTGAAGTTTCTTTGGCGTTTCTCGATTCGCCGTCTCTCTTTTGCCGACAGCGATTTGATTTAAGGCTCCTCGGGTTCCTGGCAGAACTTGCGGAGGTGTATGGACCCCCGAATGCGGAGCACACTTTAAAGTGGACCAGAGTATGCTCTGAATCCCTCATTACAGCATCCCCAGCTCCTCGTTCGTTCTCCGCTTCATCTTCTGCCCCGCACCGCCGGCTCTGGGGCCTCTGCCCGGCTCCGGCGGGGCGAGATGCCTCGAACACAAAATTCGGTCTCGCTCTGAACGAGGGGAAACTGCATAAAGGAAGACGGGTGAGGTAGCGGGTAGAACTGAGCACACAACCCGCTGTCAGAGACCCCAAGCGCGGAGGTTTCCTGGAGGGTGGTTATGGCAAAGGCAGAGTGGGACTTGAACTAGAAATCACAGCGCTCACACACACTAGTTATGCCAGTTTGGTTTGTGTAAGTCTTTTTCTCTTTTATTTTACTTTCTTTCCTTTTCTTTTATTTTCTTTTCTTTTCTTTTTTCTTTTCTTTTCTTTTTTTTTTCTTTTCTTTTATTCTTTATTCATTATATTTATTTTCCTTCCTTCTTTCATTCTTCTTTATTTCATTCTTTTCTTCTTTCCTTCTTTCTATTTTTTCTTTCTTTCATTCTTTTTTTCTGCATCTTTCTCAGGCTTTCCCCTTGTTTCTACTTATTTCTCCCTGTTATCCTTTCCTTTCCTTTCCTTTCCTTTCCTTTCCTTTCCTTTCCTT
>VWZI01022754.1:585174-607674 GCA_013396835.1 Psilopogon haemacephalus
CGGGGACACCCCCACCGGCCCCGTCCGTCTTCCCCTCCCGTCCCTCTGCCCGCCCCTTCGCCCAGCCTCGCTGGCCTGCGGGGCTCCGGCCCCTGCCCTCTCGGTGCGGGGCAGCGCGGGTCAGTGACAAAGGGGCAGCGACGGAGCTGTCTCCTCCCCGCCCCCACCAGCGGCATCCCCCACCCCCTCCCGAGACTGCTCCTGATTCGGTGGGAGCCTCTGACAGCTCGAATCTCTCCTAGATCACCCCTCACCTGGATATAACCGCGCCGAACCGCCGCGATGACAACTCTGGCTGGAGCTGTCCCCAGGATGATGCGACCCGGGGCCGGGCAGAACTACCCCCGCAGCGGCTTCCCGCTGGAAGGTAAAGCCACTCACGGGCTGTTCCCGCTGTTAACGGCGGGGGGGGGGGGGGNNNNGGGGAGTGTAGGGCGGGAGATGGGGGAAGTGGGAATTGCTCTGTGCCGGGATCCCGGGACAGCTGAGCCCTGTCAGGGCCCACTAAAAGCCGCGGCAAGCCGGGGCTGTCAGACGCGGCGGAGCTGGGCCCTGTCCCGGGCCGCGGGGACAGCTCGGCTGAAGGCCGGCGGCTCTGGTCTCGCGCCCGAGGAAGCGGCAGACGGGAGAGGGGAAAACGGCAGGGAGAGAGCTGGCCGAGCGGTTTCCAGCGGAACCCTAGGCAGCGATTTGGGCAGCCCAAAGTTGGGGAAAAGTTAAAAAACAAATTAAAATCAGAAAGAAGTGAGCTAAATGAAATCGAAAGAGTCTTTGGAAGCGGGGGCTTGTCCTCGGGTGGCTGCGAAAAGACGGTTCTTCCTGCGAGAGCCCCGCAGCGCCGGGGTGCTCCACACGGCCCGTCTCACAGAGGGACGGGGTCGGCGGGCCCAGGGCCACCCGAGGAAACTGTGGGCTTCCAACACTGTTTCTCCCCTTCTTCCTTGGAGTGGGACGAGCCCTGAATTCCGGCTCTGGTGCAACAGGTGAAGCCGCCTCGCTGCCTTCTCCTGCCCGGCTCCGCGAGGACCTGGGGACCCCGGGCACGCTGTGGGACGGGCGGGGCCGGGTGGCGACGAGTTGCCTTACCAAAAAAAAACCCCAAAACCAAACCAAACAACTAAACAACACAAAACCCAACACGATAATAACAGCAAGACCCAGCAGGATCCAAAGGAGACGTTAACGCCATTTCCCTCTCCTGCCTCTCCTCCCCTCCTTTTCTAGTCTCTACTCCTCTAGGCCAGGGCAGAGTCAATCAGCTCGGAGGAGTGTTTATCAATGGCAGGCCTTTACCCAACCATATCCGACACAAGATAGTGGAGATGGCTCACCATGGCATAAGGCCCTGTGTCATCTCTCGCCAGCTGCGAGTGTCCCACGGCTGCGTCTCCAAAATTCTCTGCAGGTACCAAGAGACGGGCTCCATCCGACCGGGGGCCATCGGCGGCAGCAAACCCAAGGTGAGCTGGGCAAATCCCGACAGCGGGGAGCGAGGCCCAGCAAGGGCGGCCGGTACCGGTGTTTGCAGGGTTTGAACGGGGAACGCAGCACCCCGGGAGTGCCGAGAGGACTGTGCGGGTGCCGGGGCTGGGCGCAGACATTGTACCCGCCTGTTGCTCTGAAGGTTTCTGAGACTTTGGGGGGAAGGGGGGGGAAGGGGGAAATAATCTTGCAGTTCGCGGCATCTATTATTTTTGTAGTTAAGAAAATAGTATTTTAAGAATAACTCGTTAAACGAAATGAGAGAGAAATTAGTTGTTTTCGAAACGCTTGGCCTTCCGAAACCCCCGCGCTCAGCCCTTAGCAGCCGGGGCGGGCTCGGCGCTGCAGAACCGATAGGGAAAGCCACAGGCTGGGTGTCGGAACTGGCCCGGCGCGGCCGGATCGGGCTCTCACTTCTTTCGTCGTGAAGCGCAAAAAAGCACCCACTATATTTTTCTCTCTGTGCCTTCCTCCTTGTCCTTCTTCCATTTATTTCTCTGTGCAAAGCTATGCGTATTTATAGCCACACCATGAAAAAGTTTGCGTTCGTAATAATGCAAACAAAAATGGATTCTCGTCTCACGATTAACCTCCTCCTCGTCCTGTATCTTTTCATTCCCACAACAGCTAAGCCAAGATTTGACTCCCCTTTGAAATTTGGTGCTAAATTCCCCCCACGTACACTTCGTTGCTTCTACACTTTCAGTGGCTGATCTTTCCACTTTTGGTGTAAGGAAGAACTAGGGATATAATTTTGTATGGCTCTTCCCAGAAGGGAGATCTTTGTTTTGTGAGTTCGGCTTCATTTTAAAATTACGAGGCCATCGAAGGAACTTTTTCTTACTCAAACCTCTCAGCGCTTTTATTGCGCTGGTCTTTATTTGGTGCCGCAAACTGTTGTTCAGCTGAAACTTTCCCGACTACAGCTCCACAGACACTAATTTCTCCTCTCATCGTGACCAAGAAATTCTCCTCTGTGCTGCTTCATTCGGGTTTCTCTTCCCGAGGGCTCGATCCTACCTTCCCGAACGATTTCCTGGGAAGTTTCGTTTCACATGGGCTCGATCCCACTTCCCCGAGGGATTTTTCGCTTACCCCGGGGGATGCTTGTTTTATGAGGGCCTGTTATTACGTATTAAGCCCTCTCTGATTCCACCTTCCCCGTCTTCGGAATGTTTTATCCCGGGGCTGCTCGGCGGGGCTGGTGGTGGCTCTCAGTGTGGCAGTGGCGGCAGGGAGGCTTCAGCCGCACTGCCGGGTCCCGGCGGCGGTATCCCGGGCTCCCGCGACAGCTCCCGACCCTCCAGACTGTGCCCGCTCGTCTTGTTTTTACTGAAGCAGGTGACGACGCCGGATGTTGAGAAGAAAATCGAGGAATACAAGCGGGAAAACGCTGGGATGTTCAGCTGGGAAATTCGGGACAAGCTGCTGAAGGACGGAGTGTGTGACCGCAACACAGTGCCGTCAGGTACGTGGCGACACTGGGCACAGAAGAGGGGCTTGGACGCGTCCCAGAGGGTCGGTAGAGTGAGGGTGAACCCTGTTCCCGGCAGAAGCAGAGCTCCGGGCCGGACCGGTGTCTGTGAAGCAGTCAATATTAACATGCCGGTACCCGCAGGAGCATCCAGGGAGGACTCTTGTGCTCGGCAGGGGTGTTTTCAATTAAATCCCAATTGCATCCCCCTTCTCCCCTCCTCCTCCTGCTGCCCTGCCGGGAGGGCTCAGGGCTGGCTGAAGAGCTGGAGCTGGGACGCGATAGACAAGGAGCAGATCCCTGTTCCATTGATTCGTTTGTCTGGGGTGGGGGGGACACGACTCATGGAGCCGGTGCAGTATTTTTGCGGATGCCCCTGCTTTTTGTTTCATCACCCACTGCCTGGGATTAGGAGCAAAATTCCTTGTGAGAACACTTTGCTGGTACTGGAGTATGGTGCAGGACATTGCTCCGTGAAAACCATCATGGGAAGGGAAGTGGGTGGTTGCCTCCATTAAAGCTCTGAAGGGGGACAGCTAAGAAGGGGCATGGGACAGTAGCACTGATGTGGGACCTGGCTCCCTGGTCTGGCCCAGCTGCTGCAGGGGGCTGCTGAAGACAAGTCAAGTCACAACTCTGTGCTTCTTCCCTTGAAGTGAGCTCCATCAGCCGCATCCTGCGGAGCAAGTTTGGGAAAGGTGAGGAAGAGGAGGCTGAGCTGGAAAGGAAGGAGGTAGAGGAAGGTGACAAGAAGGCCAAGCACAGCATTGACGGCATCCTCAGTGAAAGAGGTAAAATCCCACTATCCTCACTCTCCATGGAGCCATGGGGCTGTCCAGTGCCAGCTCTGGGTGCTCCCCTTCTTCTGGATGTTGCCATGTAGGATGTTGCCAGTGTAGGGTGAGAAGCTAGCCCCCACAACATGGCTGTGCTGCCACATCCTATCCCATCCCATTCCATTTCCCTACCAATATGACCCTGCAGTGTGAGAGAACGGCATGGAGGTCAGGGTAAAGATGGGGGTCACCACTGGTTTGACTTTCAGATAGCAGGGCCAGGGAGTAGGGAGTGTTGGAGCTGCCTGCAGAGCTCCTGGCATGGCTGTGCAGGGGCTACTTTTCCAGCCCAAGCTGAGCTAGGGGCCACAGCTCACAGAAGGAACAGTTGTAACCAAGGACTGCGGAGCCTCGAGTCTCTGCAGCAGGCAGTGAATTGCATGTTTCATTACTTCTCTTAAAACTGTGTGGAAAAAAGCTTGTGTCGGTGGTTGACAAGGAACTGAGAAGGATGACCAAGGGCGAAAGGCTGTTTTGAGTGGGGCAGCTCACTGGCTGGCTTGGGGCAGAGGGGCAGGCAAGGTCCCGGCTGGGCAGCCTGTGCGTGGAAGTGGCTGGCCCAGCATATGCACAGGCACCGAAGAAGGCGAGACAAAAGTACCAAATGAGCTGGTCAAACATTTGTACAACTTTTCCAGCTTTTACAAAGAAGGCCTTCTATACACAATCTACACTTGGAGATGAACTTGGAAAACAAAGAGGGGGGAGTCCATTGAAACTCACACTTTGGCTTTGCACGGACAAAGCTTCAGCTAGCAGCAGCTTGATGTGAACAAAAGAAGGCAACCTTTTTATAATTCAAGGAGAAAAGAAGAGAAAACAGCTCCACAAAAGGCTGAGAAAAGACATTATGGGCTTGCAATGAGGGATGAATTATTCAATGAGCCCCTAATAGCTGATGCTCCACACAGTTTTATGGACTCTTCACTGAGCAAAAAAGTGGCTGTTTTGACTCAGAAAATATTTTTAGCATTTCTGGACATCTAGAGATGCTGAGTGTCACTTGAAGAAAACAAAAATCTGTTCTTTAGCAGCGGGAAAGCTCTGTTGTGTAGAAACAAACCTTGAAACACTTCTCTAATTTAGTTTTCACTTTTGTTATTAAGGCTTTCAGGGAAACTTCATCTTCTGCATGCTGTGTCTGATACAAACACACAGAAGGTTCAGAGTAAGAGATATTAAGGCCAGAAGGCACAGTCTGATTGCCCAGTCTAGCTTGCCTGCAACTCTGCAATGGGCCTAGAGTTTCCTTCAGTGCCTCCAACAGCGGATTGCTGAAAGAGAGACCTGCACTGAGGGGTAAATGGAAGCTCAGTGCCCGAGTTGTTAAAATAACTAGCTCTTCTGACTTTCTGAATTTCTTAGCAGGGATTAGAAATAGTGGATACGAAGCCCTGATAATACCCCTGTTTTATGGGGAGAGTAACTAACAAAGGCAGCAAGAGAAAAAATATTATTGGTATAACTCACTCCTTTGCCTCTTTGTGGTACAGTTTTCCTGTTCTTTGACTCTGCTTTTTAAAATGGGCTTCTGATCTGCCATAAATCAGCATCTGGGCGTCTGGCTACAGCCTGGGGAAGCCCCAAAACTTGCAGGAAAATCACTGGGACTTGGTAGCGCCTTGCTGCAAAGCAGGGCTCTCGTGCTTTCCCAGCACGGTCCTCGGAGGGATCTTCTCTTTCACTTTCTGTGGCTGTGGGCGTCCTGCTTTGCTTCTTTTCAATTCAGTCAGCTGCAGAATTCCTCCTGACTCTGTGGCACATCCCTATCCTGTCCTTGTGCATGCAAGTTTTTTCTGGGTGGTTCTGTACAGTTTGATCCTGTCTGTTCTGTGGCAGTGCCTGGGAAAGTTTGGCAGTTGGATGGACAGCGGCAGTGCCATTTCCTCCTCCCTGACCAGCAAGATGTTGCTGAACGTTATTGCTGGAGCAGCTGTAATGCTGCAGTGTGAGAGAACTGCTGCTTGACAAAGAGTTTTTGCCTTACATATGCTGTAGGTATAGTGGGATACTACAGGGACATCACTCTGCAGCTTATTGTTTCATAAAATAAGTTCATTACCATGAAATAAGTCCACCACAATTTTCTGTGTCTGTCCAACCAAAAGCATTCTGTGTCAGCTCCCATTCTCAGCAAAGGAGCTTTGATTTCACTCCATCCACAAAAATCATCAGGTCATCTGCTGCTCTCTGGCTGAAATAACTGGCAGTGTTCTGGAGGATTTGGATGCTGCAAGATCATGTTTTTCCCCCACAACCACCAGCTGCCTATGAGGCCTAGTGTGGCTGAGGGTGCTTGCTGACAGGGCAGTCTGATGCTCTCTGACACTTGGGTGGTTTGCAGTATGTCTGAAGGCTATCCTGCTGGTGAGCAGCAAAACCCTTGCATGGCAGCTTACCTGAGTACTCTCCTTGGTTGTTCTCCATGTTTTAGAGTGAAAAAAATGTAGAGGATGAGTAAATTTTATAGCTCTGGTCTTGAAGTGTCCTGGAAGCAGGAGAATGGGTGCAGGGAGAAGCAAAGGAAGGCTGTGGGATAGATTGGAATGCAAATCCTGAGGCTAAGCATGGAGCAAGGAATCATTCTCCTTCCTGAGAGGACACAACTAGCGCTGCTGTGTATTTGTTGCCTTTGCCTGAAATCCCCTCTTCATCATGAGCATTTGGGCAGCTTGAAGTGAGGCATTTTTTCTGAGGGTGAGGATAATATTTGTAATTTTAATGGTGGCTAATTCAAGATTTGAGATCTGGGGAATGCTAACAGCAGAGAGAAAAGAAACCGGGTATTTTTTGAAAGAGTATCTCATGTGGCTTGGGATTTCTCCCATCACATGTATAAATGGAGGTAAACTTATCTGTGATTCTGTTCCAGCCTCTCTTCACGGACACTTGAATCTAATTCCCTTGATGGTGTTTACGGACACCACATGTGCTGTGCACTCTGTTGTATGGGGGCATTTCTGTCCCCCCGTGTTTGGGTGTATTTTTAAGGAAAACCCCAATGGCCACAGCACGGAAGTTTCTGATCCTGTAACAGCGTATCTGTCTTGCTGCATGCGTGATGAATTTTTCTTAAAGGCACAAGTCATAAATAAAACAGATGAAAGAGGAACTTTTGTGCCTTTATATGGCATATTGGGGCATATTTTTAGCAGCTAAAGAGGGAGTTGCTTGTACCTTGGGTGGGAGTTATGCCCAGCATGGTTTGCTGACTAATCTAACTCCCCCCTTCATAAGATAGCTGTTGTTTGCTGGCAGAAACCGGTTGCTTTCAGCACTCAAACGCTGAGGCGTTGAGCTGATCCTCAGGCGTGCTGCAAGCTGGGGTTGGGGCTGGGTCTGGGATCGGGACCCCCTCGGTCTGAACTCAAAGAGGGCCTCTGTTCCTAGCCAGTGGAATTGGCCCCCGGGCCCTGTCCCGGCGGATCCTCCCCAAGTCATGCGCACCCGTCCAAAAAGGGCCCTACTCATCCCAAGCCTCTACCCTTGGCTCTACTGAGAGCAATTCAGGCTACAGCAGACTAAATTGCCTCCTTTATTTCCTTCTTACTTTCATCTCAGACCAAACCCTTCCCCCTTCTCCCTCCCCTTCCTCCTTTCTTTTTTGCTCTGTGCCTCGGGCTCACATTAATACAATTTCGGCACCACCCCTATTTTTGTGTGTGTATGTGGGGAGTTTGAAGGGGGGGAGAGAGGAGTGTGAAGGAGAGAAGAAAAAAAAACCCAAAAATCCAGGACCTTAACACAAAAGCCCTGCTCAGCAGCTAGAAAGTTCAAGCTGCTGCTGCTGCTCCTCTGGCTGTGCGATGCTTTCCTGTTTGTGAGTTTTGGGAAACATTTTTGCTTTGTACTGTAATGGAATTAGAGGACAGATGCTGACTGTAAATGGGACACGCGACTCCCAGCCCCTAACTTAAATATTTAGATGCAATGTTACAATTACTGACTTGATGCACAAGCTTTGAAGTGGTGGCACATGATCTGAAGGGTGGCTCGGGTAAGATGGGCTTGCAGATGTTTTGATTAGGGTGGCTCAGTGTCATGCAGCCAGTTATTTTTAGGTTGCTAAACTAATAAAGGCAGTTTATTAAGGGACAGGATTAACATACAAGCCATCAGATACCACTCTGAGTCATCTCATTAATTTCTGTATCATGCATTGTGAGGTTAGTGGCCAGAGCATGGAAGGAGGCAGATACTGAAGTATATTTTGGTTGTGATTTTGTGATATTCTGACGTGTGGCTTGTGGCAATCTCCAGCATCCCATCCCAGGGTGCAGTTGTGAGAGGACTTCACTCGCTGTGTGAAATATTCCTATGTTTTAGGGCTGAGAAGCACATTATGTTCCCCTGCTCCTTGTTCCTGGTGAAGATTCACTTACTGAATGAAATGTTATGACTGTCTGCAGGCAACTATCCTCTGGAGTCTGAAATTTCATAGAGTACTTTACATATTTGCTCACTAGCAGGTCTAAGAAATTAGCTTGTGTAACTTGAACAGAATTTTGGTTCTGAGGCTCTAGGAGCTGACAAGAAAATAGTGCTTAATTAAGAAAAAACTCCCTGGTTACTCCAGAATTTAGCTCAAGGCAGATGGTGTTAGCAGTGTTTTCTGTCTGATTTTTCTCCCTTTCTTAGCTCATATCTCAGCAGAATGTGAAAGAATTCCTGGAGACAAAACCACAAGTGTAAATCCACATAGGTTATGCCACACAAACACTATTTCTTCTGCCTGACCTGTTGCACTGTGAGTTACCAAGCTCCCACTTCCAAATAATTATTTTGAAATAGCAATAACAGATGATCTCAATAATGATATCACCACCAGCAAAAGTGCGATGTCTCACCATGCCGAGCATTTTCAGAAAGGTTCTAGATGTTTGTATTTTGAGTGACTTCAGAAGGACATTTGCTGCTTCAGATGTGCTGGGAAGCAGTCTGTATTCTCAGGTCTGGAAGACAAGCTGGATCACATTGAAAGGAGTGCTAACTGTCAGGCTAATCACCTTACAGAAGCGCTAGCAACAGTGGGAAGAAAGGGTCTGGCAGTGATCTCTCTGGGGTAAAATATAGATCCATTATACCCATTCCTTGAAATAAGTTTCCTTGATGGGTTCATGGGACTTTTTGCCACCTTAGGGGCACTGTCCTCAACTTAAAAGGAGTCAGTACTTATTCATGCAGAGCCACAGGCATCCTCTCCAGTTTTTCTAATAGCATAGATCTAGAACAAAGGCAAATGTTACTTAAGCAAGTATCAGGATTGATTCATATGCAGCAGTTGATTCCTGAGTTTGTACCTCATTTGCTCTGAAAAATCTTAATAATCTATAACATTTAGAGTGCTGTTCTGGAAAGGCTGAGGCAAGAAGCATGGTTGATCAAACTTGGTGGCAAGGACTTGTTCTGAAAATGTAATTGTTATCTTCGGATTTCTGGATTCTCCTTCTATTGTAAAAATCCTTGACATCAGTGGGAAATTAATGATCTGTAGATCAGGCTCTTCTTGAAAACAGCTCTGTAATTCACTAAGCAGCTGCAGCTCTGAAGGGAATCCTCAGTTTTCAGGTGGAAAATGGTTTTAATGGGTCAAGTATCAGACCTCCAATTCTGCAAGTGCTATGGTGCAGGGATAACAGTGTGGAGTCTCACTCAAAGGGCTTGTTTTGTGGTTAAAGTTACTCACAGGGGCTAGGGCAGGCAGGAATGAGCCCAGATTTGTTCTGTTAGTAGAAAGTACCTAAATGATTACCCACTAAAATGTGACTCTAATCCTGAGTGAAATTCCCTGGCAAAACTGTCATCAAAGGCAAGGATCTTTGTGTTAACATTGACAGAGGGTTTCATTAGATAAGTAAATAGCAGTTAATGATAAAAGTTGATGTAATCCTTAAATGAGAGTATTTTCCAGGTCTGATTTTTGCATATCAATTATTTGTTGTATCAATTTTGGACACTTTTGTCTAGCAGTGGCTTGGGGAGTGTTTAGTCTGGTGTTAGGTTAACTTATTGATAAGGGCTGGAACAGGGTTTAGAAGTGGGAAGCCCATAAAGTTGATGGTGATAAATTATCACAAGCCCCCAGAGCTGTGTAGTAAAAGTGCATTGGGAAATGAAGCAGAACTACAAAGTGCTCTCTGGTTAGTTTAAGGAGAAATGGAGTGAAACGTAAAGTCATAAATCAGAGCAAGCCAGTCAATGTGAATTTCTACACGTAAATGTCACTTCAAATCCCATGTAACAAACACATCTGGCTAGAGAAAGAACAAAATATATCAGGAAAAATGCAGGATACTCCCAAGCACTTCCCAAATGCTATGTGGTTCTGGATAATAAAAATTGGGTACAGTAACATAATTCACCTTGTTTGGCATAGGGTGAGCGCAGCATTTTCCTCCGCTTGCCCTGCAGTACTCCTGCCCCATGCTGTTAAACTAATTCAGTTTAAATCACCCTGCCTCAAGAAAAAAAAAAAAGTCGGCATAATGAAATTAAAACTCACTGAGGACACATTAGAGTTAAAGTGTGTCATGTGCCGAGATTATTTAGTTAGTGGAGTTTGATGTGATTGTTGACAGGTCATTTATTCATCCTAGTAAATAAAGATTCACCCGCTATTAGGAATGTGCATATATAACTAGTGAGACAGTAAAAGGCAATTAAGCAGTCAGTTTAATGTCTTATCTTGCTGGTTGCCCTGCAGTTGTTTTACAACTAGGAATTAAAATCTGAAAAGGAAGTTTTCAATGTCGCTGGCCAAATATTGATTAAGTAGTTGTTTGCTGATGCCATTGTGGGCACTTAAAAAGGCCACTCGTTCTGCCCCTTGTTGTTCATCTTCCATTGTCGCTGTTTCTTAACCTCAGAGATCAAAGGAGGGATCATTTCAGTTTATCTGTCTTGGAAAATCCTTCTTTGCTCCTCAAGCCTATGGATTAATGGCCAAATTGTCTTTAATGAGATGTGAAATTTGAATAGAATCCTTAGTTTGCATGGTCTATTGGATGTATGTACTGTATGCTCCTCCAGTTTGGGGGGCTGTGGCAGGGTGGGGGGGGCGGTTTCTCTTTAGTGTGATTGTATTAGAATCGCTTCATTTTTAGCACACTGTGATTTTACTGTTCTGATGGATAAAATATATGGCATTTAACTAATTTTTCACTAATTTTGTTGAATGTGATTGTTTTGAGAGGAAAAAAGAGAAAAAACTGTCTTTGTGTATCAAGTCACACAGATAAATGGTCCAGGGCTCAACAGTAGTGGAGTTTAAAAAGTCAGTCAGTTCTCCAGGCTGGGTTCTCAGTATGAAGGGGACACAAACGAGCTCACAGCTTTTCTCAGGGCTGTAGAAATGCTCAGTTTTGATTTTTATGGAGCTCACTCACATAGTAAGGAGAGTTGTACTGCTGTTCTTAAAAAAAAAAAGTCAGCTTGGACCGTCTGTGTAGAAAAGCAAGCAGAAGTCCTCCAGAAGAATCATTTCCTTGTTGCATGTGCTACAGAAAGCTGTACTTATTTCAGATAGGAAAACACATTCCACCACGCCCTCAGTAGAAGAGGCTGCTCAATCTGGATGTGTTACATTGGCTTGTCATTATGAGATGAAGTTTAATCTGAATTGTGGGTTATGGGAGCATTAAATTCAGGTCCTGCCCCTTCCACTGGCAGATCTGGATGTGGAAATTCTGCAAACAACCAACAGTAAGAAGCCTGGTAAAGCTAAGGAGCTTCTTCTGGTGTGGCATTGATTTTCACGTGGGTTGAGCCCTCCCTTGCTGTAGCCACAAAGAGCAGAGTAAAAGGCTAAACCAGAATCTTTTTAATCAGCATTTTCTCATTCCCCTTCTTAAATACACTTTTTTTTTCATTTTGTCTGGTTGTTGCTGAAAACAGAATCACTCTGTGCCTGCTTTAGGAGCTACTCTAGGAGACATTTTGCCTCAGAGGAGCAGCTTAGATTCTAAAAGTGTTTTAGGTACAACTTTCCTTCAAGTCCATGAACCTGATTTATTTGCACAGAGAGCTGCGGTGAAAACACACATACTACCTTCTGATATATGTATTTTAATAAATATTTGCCTGGCTGTACACTCTGCCAAACATGACCGAGTATGTATCATGCCCAAGCCCATATAAGGACCTGTCTGAAGGATTTTGGTATTTGTCATACCCCTCATGTTGGCTAGCTGGTCCAAAAATGACTGTGGTAATTTCTTTATCAGATATAATGTTGCAGGGATCACTGTGGTCTGAATGGTACAAGGAATAAACCATCTGCAGCCGACATTTCTGCAAGCAGACAGTTTATTCAGCCCCCGTCAAGTCTCATTCACCTTCTGCAAATGAGCAGGACTGTTCATGCCAATATAGCTGGGATCTGTTCCATATCCCAGCACAGAAAAGCAGTAACAACTACAGTTCTTCTGGCAAAATTACTCTTTCCTCTGTTAAGAACCTAACCAATATGTATGTTCTGTATAGCCCCTGTGAGACAGTAGCACGAAGATATTCAGTGTAACCAAACTGGGCTGAAAACTGTTCTCCATCTCTATGTCTTCGTCTCAGGGAAAGGTGGAGATGAATGTGAACAGGTTTTGTAGAAACTAGGCTAGCAGAGTGTTGGGGAATCCTGCTTCCACAGCAGATCCCTTTTTACTGCAGATGATGTGGCAGGACTTCCTTTTCATTATAACCTAAGGGCTCCTTAATTGATTTGGTATAAAGTGCTGAAGGATTGGAGAGTGAACTGGCCAGGAGATCGGTGTCCCGGTGAGGATTCTGACACCCCTCCAGCCAGGCTGTGTGGTAAGAAAAAGACCGAACGGAACTAGCTGGCAGTCAGGGGGGCACTGGGTTCATGAACAGCAAAACAAGTTGTTTTCAGAAAGGAGGCATTTTGACAGAAGGGCAAATGTTTAGCTAAAAAACTGCAGATGGAAAGTGGAAAACACTGTTTTTACAATGAGATCCTGCAAAGTATGGATTTTGAAATAAAACCCCACAAAACAACAGCCTAAAATAATATCAGGAATCCCATTTATCAAGATGCAAACTGAGATTAACTTCACTGCAGTTGGTGGGCTGGGCAAATGATGAGATATATGAGCAGTATTTACATTTAGAGACAGTTTCGTGTAACCATCACCCTGCAAATTCAGCTTACCCACTACTAACTGTTTCACCCAAGTCATAAGAGTGATCTGGCTAAGGACAGTTTACACAAGGAGTAATATTTTATGTAGTCATCAAACCTTGATGGTGCAGTCTTTTGAAGATCTGCCAATGTACAATTTGTTCTGCATAATTTTCTTTACATTTTTAATACACCTGGTGCAGAGAACAACATCGCGTGCTCTAACCTCTCTTGCTGCCTGTTGTGGCTGTTCTGTTTGATACACAACAGCTATGGTCTTTGCCGCCATCTGTGGAGCTGGAGAGTGGAAGAAAACATTTAGGAATCTGTTTATAAGATCATACAAGTTGATGTTGCAGTTAGGAAAAGCTCTGTGGGTTCGTCCCTGATTTAGGATGGTTAATTGACTCTGCTCCCTCTTAAGTAATCAGCATTAAGCAGAAACTCTCAAACCCCTGTAGCTTTCTTTTTCTTCCAACTTGTTTTCTGACAAACAGAATGATACTCTTCTGGAGAAGCCCTTAAAATGATCTGCTTGTCCACCTCTTCTGCAGATCATTGGGGCTGGCATGGACCACACTGCATGTGCTGAGGCAGGGGATTTGGTGAACTGATCACCAGAAGGGACTGGAGGAGTGAAAAGTACAGCAGACTCACCTCTCCCAATGAAAATGCAAAATGGCTGCACACAGCAGACATTTTGTTTATCTTTTAATTATTTCTATGTTTTAAAAGTTTTTTTGGAGACCAGATTACAGTCATATGCATTGGAACAATCCCCCATTCTCAGCAGGGCTGTGCAGGTTCTTCAGAGTTGAATTTCACCCTGATATTAAAGTTTTATTGCTTTTCAGATTTAAGTGGATTAATCCACTTTCTCAGTCTTATCAAGACTTTGTAGCACTAAATATCTATTTTTGCTGCTAAGCAAGAGACCTGATGTGGCAAGTAAAAAGGAGCTGTTGTAAAGAATTGCACTTAAAATATATTTAACATATTATTTAGGGGAAAAAAAAAAGGCAACCCAAACCCTGTTTTTTCTGCTGCAAGGACCTCTGTGACCAATCTGCTCCATCCGTCCCAGCAGGACAGGAGGCAGAGGGCTGCTTGCTGGCTCTGATTTTTGGCTCCTCCCTGGCTGAGGGGTCTCGCAAGGGGAGATGAGTTCTATCCTTCTACACCACATTGCTTCCCACAACCTTTGATCCTCATCAACACCACAAATCAAATTTTGGAGAAGGAATCACGAGCTCTTAATTCAGATAGTTATCAAATCCTACACCATGACAGGCATAAAAAGGATTTTTCTCCAGACTCTCCGAGGTCCTCTGACCAAGGAAGAACTTAAAACAGAATTCAAAGCCCCTGTACTTCTCCTGTGTTGGCAGCTGCAAAGATGAAGCAATGACTGATGGCACAAATATTTATCTTAATCTGACATCAGGAACAGACTTGTTATCAGTAAATCAGAGACAAAAAAATAAAAGTGAGTATTAAAAGAATCCTAAATACATCTAGTATCTGAATTGCAATAGTGGCAGTTAAAAAGAAAAAAAAAGAAAACACCTCATAAATGTCCTGTGAGGAGAAAGAAAGATCCTCCAGGTGATCGAAGTGGAGCAAGGACTCATGTGCTTCCAGTAAAGTCACTCTATTAATGAATCCAGCCAGCTGGTGCTTATTTTCTGGCCCCTGGCTAGCACTGAGAAGACATGTAGAATGGTGGTTTTCCCAAGATGGCACAGGAGGAACTCCTTAGGAAGTGCTCTTTGTTTTCTTGTTATGTTACTCTTTTCATTTTAGTCTCAGGGGTTCTGAGTAATCCTGTGCCCTTGGGGTATCTTGGACCAGTTTTTCAGGGCTGGTTCCTTTGGTTAAAAGACCCATTATGCAGTTTGAAGCAGGAGGAGAGTGCTCAGGATCCAGTAACTTTAAGTTCACAGGTGGCTCCCAGCCCAGACTGGAACTGGTACTACCCTGTTTCCAACTCATGAAGCTCGTTGCTCTACCTTTCTCTTCCGGGAGGTTTGTAAGTGCTTTTTATTCAGTTTATATCTTCTATGGGACTGTTGGATTCTCTAGGAAGGAAAGTTCTAGTCACAGTTCTGCTTTGTTGTTGTCTTGCACTTTGTGACCTTCAGCTTTTTGAGTAGATTCTTTAGGTCCCAGTGTCTTTTTCCCAGTTTCCCAGCTGGTGCTGGTTTGCTGCTGAATTTCTCAGAGCTATAGGAAAGAGGCTGCTAAAGGCATATTTCCATTGGCTTGAATAGTTTTCATGCAAAGCTGTACTGAGTGTGGTTCTGCATCTTTGGGGTGGGATGAGGGAATTTATTTAGTATGCTTTTTCAGTAGGAAAAAGTGATTCTGGTGACTAATGTGCTTGATACCCTTAAAAAAAAAAAAAAAAGAAAAAAACAACAACAAAACCCGCAAAAAAACCCCAAACAAGAAAACAGGGGTTATAGCAAAACTGGTGCTAGAAGAGCTGAGTTTAGTTTCGAAGAGAACTGATTTCTGTTGGTGTAATTTGCTCTGCATTTCTCGGGGTGACTTTCTGCATTGTCTGTGCCTGGAACCAGCTGCAATGGTGCTTCTCAGTTTGGTTACTAGTCTCTGCCTCTGGCCGTGATCCTCTAGAGCAGGGAGAAGCTGTTGGTTCTTGCTTTCTACACTCTCCTTAATTTTTTTCCCCCCTCCTGTTGCATCCTGGCAGTGTGTGTAGTGAAGAAGGAACTAGAATGTTGGTGTTTGTCTGTGTCAGCTAAAGCCTTTTGTATCTTTGTGGGGTGTTTTTGTTAGAAATGGGAGATGGGACACTTCAAAATGTCCGGGATCCAGAAATCAAAATCCAAGCCTATATAGGTTCAGGTGCTGTAGCTCATGTGATGAAACTGTAAATCCAGATGAAACAGTGTTTTCGAATTAATGTTTTGTGGCTAGAAAGGATTGGAATCCAGCCTTGTAAGAGCAGTTTGGCTTCTAGGTTTTAGGTTTGCAAAGCTGGGGAATACCAGGTTGGTTGTAGAGGAATCAGTGAGTGCTTTCTTGTTCAGTGGTCCGTGGTGTGGAACTGAACAGACTGAAACTGCAAGCCCTAGCTCTGAGCATCTGGTAGGTGAGTCCATTTTGATGAAGTAGATCAAGTCTTGGTAGCTTTAGTGTTGTTGCATTCATTACTATTATTTACTGCAAAAGCGGAGCACTAACTAATATGGTCTGGAATTAAGCACATGGATTCAGAAGTATTGTTTCAATTTATATCAAAACACCAAGCCACAGCATATTTACCGGAGCATAGCAGTTAAATGCTACAAACTTTTTGCTGAATTGACTGCCTTTCCCATGAATAGGCTGACATTTTCTCTTCTAACATGGTGTGGCAAATCTATCCAATACTACACACAAATAATCTTTGGTTCTAAGCAAATATTTGATGCTTGAAATTTATGTGGTTGTGGCTAGACACTCAGGTCTTGCGTTGTTCTCTCTGCCTGAACTGGATGTTGCTGTTATGTTCACAAAAAAAACCCCAAAAACAAAACCAAAAACTTGTCTGGATAGCTGCTTAAAGCACTTTATTTCTTTTGAATTGCCTTTTTCTTTTGCTGTGTACTTGTTGAAATAGAAATCTGAACTGAGCGGAAAAAAGAGACAAAAATAATGGTTTAAACATTCTTTTGTTGTCTGTTTGCTGGTATTTCCAGTTTAAAACTGCAGCTTTCAAAAGTCTTTATGCAGCAGAATGTATTTCTCTGTGATAGGATTGTGTGTTACATGGATTGATTAGAGATGATCTGTTTGAGTTTGGTTTGAAATGGTTTTAAAATTAAACCTCTGCATTTCTTTTATAAACATTTTTTTTCCTGACGGGGAAAATAGTTGAGTGAGCTGGGCATAAAAGTTTGAGCCAAAAAACTGAGGAGCCAGTTTCTGTTGATAGGCTGGCTTGAACTTGTCAACGAGTCTTAAAAAAAAAAAAAAACTTTTTTTTTTTTAGATATACAACGTGCAGCAAGGCAAGATTTGATTTCCAGAGCTGCTGACACAAATAGTTTTAACTGATTTCTAGACTTTCAAGGGAAAGGGCATTGTTACAGTCAGTCCTTTAAACAGTAAAATTGTGTGTTGTTTTTTTTTAATGTGTTTGGTAGTTGTTGTGGTTGTTTTGGGTTTTTTCTTTTTAAACACCACAAATTCCTCTAAATAATAGGATCAAGCATGAGAGATTTCTCCTAAACCTTCAAAAAGCATGCTGATTTTAAAGGCAAGACTTGCATTGTCTTTAAGGAAATTTGATTAGACCCTAAATTAAAGGAGTTTTCTTTTTTTTTTTTCCTCATTGCTTCTCCCAACCCCACCCCCCTTCCTTTCCTTGAGGGGGAAAAAGTTTTGATTTTGTGTGTGTGAGGAAACTGGGGAATTCTGGCATTCCTAGGCATGAGAGGAGAATACTGATTAGAATCAGGCAGAGTAAGCAGGTGCTGAGCATGTTCATTGCTTAACCCCCTGCCCTGCTCCTGCATCCTGCCCTGACCCAGTGCCCAGACCCTGCACGTAGCAGCAAGTTGCCAGATGTGGGAGATGTTTTTAGGCAGAGTGATTATTCACCTGGCCTCAGCTGAACTGAAAACTAGAGTTTATTCAATGGTTGTATTTTGCGTTTAAAGTTGGGCTGGATGATGCTGCTGAGGGGAAATCCTGTTTGCGAGCATGAGAAGGGGCTGTTCTGTTACAAACTGCCATGTGGCTGTGGTATCTGTCTGCAAAAAGTAGTACAAAACCCATACAAGCAAGGTACTGCCTGAGGGCAAAAAGTTTTGTTTTTTTGTTTTTTTTTTTTTAATGAAGAAAAAGGATTTTATGTCTTAGAAACAGTACACCCTAAAGAGAGGTGTGTTTAAAAGTGAGACTCAAGTGCTTTTGTCTGGAGAATAATGCACTGGGTATAAAGAACAGTACAATGGAAGCCTTTTCTTTGAGCTATGTATGGGCGAGCATCAGTCAGCCAAGGAAGAACTTCAAAGGCCAAAGTGAAAACTTGCTCAGCTCTTTCTTTTCTGACAGGTTTTCTTGAGGTGGGATGGGGAGAGCAGAGAATTTGCTGTCTGGTCCTGTAGTAGAGGAGGCAATAATAATGTGCAAACCACGGTACCCAGCCTGAACTCTGTTTCCACTTGATGTGCATTTTAGGAAGCTACTAAACTATCCCATCTCCTCTGCTTTTTATTGCTTATTCATAAAGAGCGTTCAGAAATTCCACTTCTGCCTTGCTGGGAAGGCATCATGCCAGATGGAAGGGGAAGCTGCTTTCTAAGCGTCTTCCTAGGGAAAGATGATCTACTTCTCTGCCTCCAAAAATACTCACTATTCATACACTAGAAATTGTCTTTAAGGGAGGAAAATAGCCCCAGTGTGTTTTAATGTAAGTGGTCCAAGGATATAACAACAGTGCATTAGGGCTAATGCTAGACAATGCTAAATTTCATGTCTGCCAATGTGTTGTGGAGATGCTTCTGTGATAGGAAATAGAAACTCTAAATAATTTTTCAATGTGACCTTCCATTGTTCTTTCATGTTGTGGCTTTGGAAAGCTTAAAAAAAAATATTATTAGTCTTAACCTATGACAGGACACAGCAGCCTAAGTTAAAAATGGATTTCAGAAGCAATTTCTGTGCTGGATTCTGGAGGGGTGCAAGGAAAACATACTGCTGCTTTAGCGAGCTGTGTGTGTCACATCAGTCTTTGTCAAGGGCAGAGGCACAATGGAGAAACCAGAGGATGGTTAAGAGAGGGAGCAGCCAAGACCACAGAGTTCAAACCACAAGCCTAAACCATACTGATGCTCCTGAAGCATGCCAGGGTATTTGCTTGCTGAGGAGTGGGAGAGGACAGAGTTGCCTTTAGGAATTACAGAAATATCACAGCATCTTGGCTCTAATACTTGTACAGGTAAGAAAGCAGCCTCTCTGCCAGCCTATATTTCAGGGTGGGGTGTAAACAATGGTAAGCATGGCTTACCACTGCCCGGTCCTCAAGCAGAGCTGTGGGATGAGAGCTCTCTATGGAGCATGTAGCAATTTACTTCAGCACCAGCAAGCTGTTCTTAAAGCATGTTTGGTAGTAGCCTGTATTTGGACATTAGTGCTAGAAGAAGAGAACAATGCAGGTAGCTTTTGTACTTCACATTCCTATCATGATCATCTAGACTTACAACTTGAGATCCATCTTTCTGCTTCTTATGTGTTTGGTGGGGAAGAAGAACCAGTAATTATGAACAAGCTGGCAATACTGTGTTTCAGTAACTCTCCTTCCTCTTATGTTTGAATTGATGGTTTCAAGAATGGAAAACAAGATTTTGGGATGCTGTGCAAGGTCTCTGTTGGCATCATCTGTCTTTAGGCTTGAGACTGTTGTACATGCTCAGGCATCCTTGGCTACAGTCAGAAGTTTGAAGGAAGCAGGGTTTATATGGGAGCTGGGTTGAAAGTAACTGCCCAAACAATAGGGTTTGTGGTAATGTTTGGTAGGAGAGCAAACAGGAGCCAGAGTTTATGGACTGCTGCAAACATACCATCAGGGAAGATAACCGACTGTCTTAGATTTGCTACTCGTGGTATGGAACACATACCTACTGAAGAGAACATCTCAGGAAAATTTCTATGGGTGGAAAAAAAGAGATGGATGACCACTGCATTGGTCATTCCAGGTGACTTCAGCTGCTTAGATGAGAGTTCCAGTTAGCAAAGCAAAGAGGTGTTTATTCAAGAAGAGCATTTTGGTGTCTGGTTCTGCTGTGGGCTGGCAGTCAGTAGACCATTAGTAGGAATGGGATAATGGTCCTTGTTTTGGATCAGATCTACAGAGTTTAAAACATATTTGGGAAATGAGAGATTTTTGGTTCCTAGCTGCATGGAATATTTTTAGGCTCTTGCAATTTCAGTAGAACATTTTTTGGGCATGATCGTGTCTTTGTGTTCTCATTTCTAAAGTATTTCTTCTTTATTAAATAATAAAAATAATGTATTTTGACTTCCCTAGTGGAAAAGTGCTAGATAAATTCAGGGTATGATTTTTTAACCAATTTGTTCTCCTAAATTAAACTGCTGTCATTTGCCAGAGATTGAGATATGGGGAAGTTGAGAACTAGGAGGGATTATTTTACTGCCCTTTTTCATCAGACGTTCATTGCTCACAGAATAAGAGCTACAGGTGCTCAAAGAGTGAATCTCCACAGAATAAAAAAAGAATAAACCCCTCAAAATTTGCATGACAATTTTCTGTTACACAAATATTCGGGATGTATTTGAGCATTTTTATCTCTACCCTTGATTGCACCGGGAAAGGCTCTGTGAAGAGCTCAGCAACAGGTCCAGTATGTTTAGATTCAGTCACATCATCTCCTTGTCACTGTGTTTCTGTCATTTCTATGTGTCATGGATTCAAATTTTAGATAACAATATTTAATCTCCTTTTGTATGTTTTGGTAGGTATCAAAGAGGAAACCAGCATAACTGAAGGTGCCAGCTTAATCTAATTATTGTTATGAAACAAGAAATAATAGACTGAGGTATTACAAATTTGTAGTTACATGTAGATGTTCTCACAAACTGGCAGGAATTAAAGCTGTAATTCAGAGTATTTTTTAAGACCAGATTCTGATGGCATCAAATCAGAGTGATTCTTTCATGAAGTTCCTCAGTTTCCAGCAGCGTAACAGATCTGAATTTGTTTTGTGGAGAGTTCTGTGCAGTGTGATCAGCTATGAGGACTTCCCTGAGCGAGAGCACATAGGGTGTCATAGTATAGGATTATCTGTGCTGTGACACTTAGTTACGTGATGAGTTTTCCTTTGAGGATATTAGCTGAGGATTACAGAGGATCTTTATTCTGTTTCATAGAACCATAGCATTATGAAGTCATGAAGGTTGGAAAAGATGTCTAAAATCATTGAGCCCAACTATTGGCCCAGTGCTGCCAAATCCACTCAGTGAAACATCTACATGTTTTATGAACATTTTCAGGCATAATAACTCCACTGCTTCCCTGAGCAGCCTATTTCAGGACTTAACCCCTCTCTCAATGAGGAAATTTTTCATAATGTTCAACCTACATCACCACTAAGGCCATTTTCTCTCATCCTGTCACTTGTTCCCTGGGAGAGAAGACCAATTCTCATATTGCTCCAACCTCCTTTCAGTTAGTTTTAGGGAGCAAGATCTCCCCTTATCCTTCTTTTCTCCAAGCTAAGCAACTCAAGTTCTCTCAGCCTCTCCTCATAAGACCTGTGTTCTAGACACTTCACCAATTTTCTTGCTTCTCTGGATGCATTCCAGAATCTCAATGTTCCTCTTGTGGATGGAATATTTAATTGTCTAAATCAAGTTATGGAATGACTAATGGCATGGTTTTAGGTAAATATATTAAAGATTTTTGGTAGCTTTGAATACAGCTTCTGTAAAGAGGTGGTGAAACACACTAGTGTGATATATGTGTGAACATACTGTTAAGAAATCTTACATATCTTGAGGGATGATGCTCTATAATTATCTGTAGTGGATACATCATATTTGATGTGCACAAACATATGGTTGTGCACCACAGAGACACATAAACCATGGAGTCACTGGAGTAGAGTCTGGCCAGGCATGTTGCTTCTGCATCCAAGCTTGTGCTTGTGTTTAACTAAAGCTCTACCTGCCTATATTAATAAAAGGTTACAGATGGGATTTTGAACATATAAAGAAAAATTTCCTTTGCTGCTTAGAGGGACTGGTTCCAACACCCATTAAAATCTTCAAATCAAAAATAAAAAGCCCAAACCAAATAAACAAAAATCCTAAAAAATGACAGAAAAACCTCACCATAAAACATCCCACCCCAAGGTTCAAACCAACCCCAGTTCTAGGAATATAGTTTGTGTGATGGTTCATTCAGTAAACCAGGCTGTAGCCTCCAATAGACTCTTCTAACACTGCTCCCTGTCAACACTCTTAATGTCCTTTGAAATACTTTATCTGATTGTCTTTCTAATTACTGCTTGGAGGTTATGCTGTTCAGATCTCAGAACTGTTTTATTCTGGCAAGATACGTGTCCACTGAATGTGAAACTACATCAAAGTATGGCAACATTTCGTCCTGAGGAAAACAAAAAGAAGGAAAAATTCAGGGTATATAAAATAGAACATTTCAACTTTTGATAGATTAAAAAAAAATTACTTAATTCTTATTACTTCATAAGATTTTTCTTATTGAGAACCTTCAGCAGGATAGATGTCTGGAAATTGTCTTTGGATCTTGTTTATTTTCCCGACTTGCACAGTGGTCTCTGCTTGCTCTTTAGGGAGGATCAGAAAAGTGGCCTCAGGGCTTTGGGATCTATTTGGGACTAAGAGGGGGGGAAAAACAAAATAGGGATCATTAAAAGTTTTGTTTCTCATTTTTAACTCTTTCCCTTAGAAAATTAAGATTAAAGGTCTGATTATTTCTTTGTTGTTACATTTGCTTTGTCTCAAAAGTATTTAAGAAGAATTTTCCCCTTCAGCTTTCAGCTCTTGAAGCACATTCAGATTTTGCT
>VWZI01022754.1:611516-624262 GCA_013396835.1 Psilopogon haemacephalus
TGTCACTGGTTTGCTTTATACTAGTAAAAGCTCATATAAGGCAGACCATGAAGAAATACATTTGCTTATGTATTGAATTTTATGGTGTTTCTAGACCATTCAATAATGATAGAATAATAAAGGGTGTGTGAGGGTCACAAAACAGCGATTCAATGTTTTTGATGGTGGAGAACATGTAATATGGCTTGAGTAGTGTTTTTCTGGTTTGCCCATCAGGGAGGCCATTCCAGAACTGCTATTATTGTTATGCTAAATGCATTTTGTGTACTGCTAGAAACTGGAGTGGCAGATAAGACAAAATGAGGAATTAATAGGGAAATTCAGATTTTCATCTTTGCTTTACCCTCATAATTTAGAAAGCCCAAAAACATTCAATGTTACCTAAATGTGTAAGAGAGAAAACATTTTAACTATTAATTCTATTTCATTATTTGATTCTAATATGTTTCAAATGGAAGTCTAGCTGTCCTTGTTGGAGAATCATAGAATGGTTTAGGTTGGAAGGGACCTCAAAGATCATCTAGTTCAAACTGCCTGCCATAGGCAGGGACACCTCCCACTAGAACAAGTTGCTCAGGTCCTCATCCAGTCTGACCTTGAACACCTCCAGGGAGGGAACATCCATAATTTCCCTGGGCTACCTGTTCCAGTATCTCACCACCCTCACTTAAAGACCTTCCTCCTAACATCTAGTTAAATCTCCCCTTTGACAATTTAAACCCATTACCCCTCATCCTGTCACTACAAGACCTTGTGAATAGTTCCTCCCCAGCCTTCCTGCAGGCCCCCTTCAGATAGTGGAAGGTTGCTACAAGGTCTCCTCAAAGCCTTCTCTTCTCTAGGCTGAAGAGCCTCAACCCTTGTAGCCTATCGTTATAGCAGAGCTGCTCCAGCCCTCTGAGCATCTTTGTGGCACTTCTCCGGACTTGCTCCAACAGTTCCATGTCCTTCTTGTGTTGGGGACTTCAGAACTGTACACAATACTCCAGGTGGGGTCTGACAAGAGCAGAGTAAAGGGAGAGAATCTCCTCCCTTGCCTTGCTGGCCACACTTCTCTTTATGTAGCCCAGGACACAGTTGCTGTCTGGGCTGCACTCACACTGCAGGCTCATGTTGAGCTTTTCACCAACCCGGACCCCCAGGTCCTTTTCCTCAGGGCTGTTCCCCGACCATTCCCCACCAGCCTGGATCTTTGCTTGGGGTTGGGCTGAACTAGGTGCAGGACCTTACACTTGGCCTTGTTGAATTTCATGAGGTTAGCCTGGGCCCACCTCTCCAGCCTGTCCAGGTCCTTCTGGATGGATCCCTGCCCTCTAGCAAGTCGACTGTGCCACACAGCTTGGTGTCATCTGCAAACTTGCTGAGGGTGCGCTTGATTCCTCTGTCCATGTCTCTGACAAAGTTATTAAAAAACACTGGTCCCAGCACTGACCCCTGAGGGGTGTCACTTGTCACTGGTGGACATTGTGCCCTTGATCACCACTCTGTGTGCCACCATCCAGCCAATTCCTTATCCAGTGAGTGCTCCACCCATCAAACCTGTGTTTTTCCAGTTTGGTGACCAGGATGTCATGTGGGACAGAGTCAAATGCCTTATTCAGGTCCAGGTGGATGACATCACTTGCCCTTCCCTTGTCCACTGTTGTTGTGACTTAATCATAAAAAGCCACAAAACTTGACAGGCAATGATTTACCCTTGGTGAAGCCATGCTGAGACCTGACTTGCAAGTCCACATCTGGCTTTGCACACGCAACTTATACTGGGTAGTCAGTGGTTACGGTTGTGACACATTCCCTCTATTTCTAGACCATCTGCTGACAAGTAAGATATGTCAAAGAAGGTCTTTTCAGCCTGTGAACCAGCAGGTGAGGAGAGGATAGTCTACATGATTTGGATTATTTCAACAATGTAATATTTTTGGCAGTTAGATGTCTTTGACTTGCATTAGATTTGACCTAATGTGGGTCCAAATGTCAGATCTCAGCTCCTGTAGTGGTTCTGTAATATGTATCACAGCTCTGGATAGCCACAAGGTTCTTTCTGGAGGTGAAATTGGTACTGTGCCTGCTTTGGAGCCTTTTTGAGTCTCATCTTTTTCATGTGAAGCTAACAAACCCGGTGGCACCAATCTGGAGCTGTCACTTAGGTTTTTGTAAGGTGATGTGGTGGGGGCTGCTTTGGTACTGAGAGCTGGCTGAGCCGCCAGTCCCTCCATCTTGGAGCAAGCTCTTGAGAACTTTACCATCTTGAACTCTGAGTTTGTGTTGTGTTTTATTTTTCTGCTTTGAATTGATGTGCCTTGAATGTTATGTCCATTTTGGGGCCCTTTACTCCAAGACAGATGCTGAAGTGCTGGAGTGTGTCCAGACAAGGGTGACAAAGATGGTGAAGGCTATGCAGAACAGGTCTGGTGAGAAATGCCTTGATGGAACTGGGGTTGTTTAGTCTGGAGAAAAGGATACTCAGGGGAGGTCTTTTCATTCTCCACAACTGCCAACTGCCTGAAAGAGGTTGGAGCAGGGTGGATGTCTGTCTGTTCTCCCTAGTAAGAAATGATAGGATGAGGGCAAATAGCCTCAAGTTGTGCACTGGGTAAGGTTTAGACTTGATATCAGAAAAAAAAATTGTTCAAGAAAGGGTTATCAAACACTGAATAGGCTCCCCAAGGAGGTGGTTGAATTCCCATCCCTGGAGTTGTTCAAAAGACAGAGGGATGTGGTGCTGAGTGACATGGTTTAGCACCAGACCTAGTGAGTTAGTTAATGGTTGGACTTGATCCTAAAGGTCTTTTCTGGTCATAATAATTTAAAGATTCTATGACGTGCTGTCCCTGCAGCCTTACACATAGAAAACATACACCACCTCCACTCACGTGATGTCAATACGTAACTATTTTTAAGTGTAGTGTGATGCAGTTTCACTTCTGTTACTCTACAGAGACTGGTGTTGCAGAGGAGTCATCTGAAGCAGAATAGCACCAGGTGTTAAGAGAATGGTAACCTTGGTGGTGTTTGATGTACTAAGAGAAATCCAAAAGTTAACCCAGAGTTTCTAGACTCCTGACTGGCATTAAAGTACGACTGTAAAAACCCACATTAAATTGAAGATGTTTTAGTGGTACTGATCTTCTGCTGCCTGTTTTTCATTACTGCCCTGCTTCCCTCCACAAACACAAGATGCTTTTGCAGTGTTTGTCAGTCCCAAGTTTCCAGCTGGATGTTTAAGGTCAAAGTTCTTCACGTTCCGGTGGGTAATAAAGATTCAGAGCTGGGATCGGGGTGATGAGTGCTGTGGCTGAGTAAGGCAGGAGTAGGGTAGTGATGGAGGGGTAAAAGTTAAATCACAGGAAGTAGCAGTGAGAGAGAGTCTTTTGACAGGTTAAACACAGGGTTAGGCTTAAGTGTGTGCAATATTAATGAGAAAACCTTTTTGAAGAAGTGGGGCCAAAAATGTGGTCTGTGTTCCTCTGGGCTATCAGTAACCCGACAAACTTCTTAGTTATGGGAGATACCAGAACAATTCCTGATGTGCATGTGCTTATAAGGAACTTTTACACTGTTATGAGTATAGCTAATCCTCTTTCATGGGGGGATAACTCTACTGCAATAAAACAACCTTGTATTTGTTAAGTAAGTTATTATTTCTCTGCAAAGAGAAGCCTGAGTCTATAAATAATAAGTCAGAGAATTTATGGAGGACACCTGTGAACTCCTTGTTCCTGTACACTTGCATTGTGTCTGTAATTGCATTACAGTATGCCTTAAAGCTTCTCATTTAGATTCTATATTCTTGGTATTTTACAGGGAAAATAGACGACTCCATAGGTAGGATTAAGAAGTTTTCTTAGTGCAGCTTCATAGGTTTCAAATAAGCAAAACCAGGCAGTCAACCAAACAAAATCCCCGAGGATTGAAATTGAAAACAAAATATCAGAGCCCTTTCAGCAATTAAGAAAACTGAACAGTTGCAGAGTTTAGCACAGCACTGAAGGCGTTCACAAAATTCAAATCAACTAAATCTAAGTAATGGAGTTTGTTACTCCATAGGCACTAAAGTGCAAGCTACTGACTCTCAGGAAAAAAAAAAAACGGGCAAAGATGATTCCTTCTCTTCATTCTTACTGCAAAGTTAGGTTAGAGTTAAGTGTTTGGTTTTGGTTGTTGATTTGTTTGTTTTGGGGTTTTTCTTGCTTGTTTCTTTGTTTGTCGTTGGCTCTTCGTTTTTCTTTTAATTCCTCTGGAAACAACTGTATTAAAGCAATTCGTGCCTGAGATTGAATGTTTAACCCTCAACTATTTTTTGGTGAGGGGGCTGGGGCTGAGCTGATCCCCAGCAACCCGCAGAGGGTTAACAGCCTTAGGAGCACACTGGGGCGTTGGTTGGTTTTTAACACCTTCAGCCATATGAAGTTATATTCTGTTTGCGTTGTTTTTTTATTTGTTTACTCTTGTTTGTTTGAACTAATCGCCACTTAAGCAGAAGCCTCCTTGCCTTGCCCTGCCTCCTCTTCATGAAGCATTTAGCCGTGGTGACCAGTCAGGCATAAAAACGTGCTTATCTGCAAATGAATGGCAGCTCTTTGCTTCATTAAAGCCTCTTTCTCTTTTGGCACTCGCATTGTGACCCTTTGATATTAATTCAAAGGGCAATTAAAGAATGCGGCCCATCTTTGAAGTAAAGCATTCAGGGCAAGGAATGGGATGAACCTGGGACTCTGATGGACTGTGCGCATTCAACAGGCCTTTTCAAGGCAGTTTGAAGTGACTCAAAGAAAATGGGCAGGAGAAGGTCAAAGAGAAAAAAGGGGCTAAAGAAACAGTCTGTATTTGTTCGAAGTATTAGCCAAGCAAACTGCAAATAGCAACAAAATGAAACAGTTAATAGAGCAGCCAGACAGAGGCATGTCAATCACTTAACTTGAACAGCATTGGACTAACCAAGGCTTCAGTCCACTGTGTTATCTAATTATCTTGGGAAAGCCAGTAGCTGGAAGTAATAGTATTGTATTTCTTTCTGCTTACTGCTCAGAAAAGGTGATAAATACTCACTGCTTCATAATTATTCAACATATATACATAAAGACTGGTGGGTTGGTGGATTGTAGGCAAGCTGCTAGTAGAAAACCAACAAAAAAACCCTTCTCGATTAACCTGGGATGCAGAATGTGAGCATTAGCATGCTTAAAAATCCCATCAGGGTTTGCATATGGAGCAAGAGAAGGCACGCATGGTTTCCCCTGGAACAGACCCTAAAGACAAACACATTTTAGGGCCTAGGAAAGTCTTTTCGCTCTCTTTCCTCCAAATACGGTTTTAAACCACATATAACGTTAAGGGTCAGACTTTTAAACCACAATAAACAATGAGATTAAGGGCTGAGGCTGCAACTCCCATTACTAGACATATGCTGCTTTACCTAAGTCTCACAGCACACATGGTATGAGATTCCTGCCTGATTTGGCCCTAACAGGGTAAATTAAGGACAAAGTCTCAGATTTGCCTGACAATTTTCTTTGTATTGTTGGTTAAATCATCCCTGTGGGGCTTAATTTTCCACTGGCCTGAATTTACACATACAAACCAAATGCATGGTTTGATTTGCACAAATGGATGTGCCCATAAACAGGCATGTTTTAAGGTCCTGGCTTAAGAAAGGATTCTTGAGTTTATCTTCAGTGTGGCACTAGATTGTGCAAATCGTTGAATTGAAGCAAGGAGCTGATAATGAATGTTCAGTTCTGGTTTTGATTCAGAATCCCCATGCGAGGAGCTGGGTAGTAAGAGACACAGGGATGGACATGTGTGGCAAGCACAGCCTTGAAATCCATGATGGTTTACAGCAACGTTTAGCTTCTTGTGTCTTTTGGATAACGGATTTTACTTGACAAGAGTGGCCATTGCTTCTTATGGATAAAACCTTCCAACAGGCTTTCCCTTGGGTTGAGCATGATGCTGTGATCACTGTTGTGTCGAAGCCACTTTAGCCTCCAGCATGATCCTGTTTGGTGGTATCCCACTTAAGTGGGTCCTAACCCCTACAACAAGATTGGGTGGTACTGTTGGATTTGTTGGTATGACACAGTAAAGAATATGTAGCCAAAAATGCTCTCCACACATGAAATGGACAATATACAATATGACTTAACGCATGTTAAAAAATTACTGCATCAACAGCTGGTAATGGTTTGCTGTGGGGGAGAAGGGAGAAATAATTTTTTTCTCACTGTTGTGGGGAAAACAAAAGCTTTGGCACAGTCAAAAATCACTTTTGTTGAGATCTTGCATGCAAAATTTTAACCAGAGGGGCTTGTTGTGTGTGGTTTTTTTTGTTTGTTTGTTGTTTTTTTTTTTTTTTTTTTTTTTTTTTTTTTTTTCTTCTTTCTTTCTTTCCCTGGCTGTGTTGCACCCTCCTTTGAACTCCAGTCAAACAAATAATCTGAAGAAGTACTCAGTGTGGTTGTGCTTGTATGGAGGGTTCTGCCACCATGCAAGAAGAAATATCAACTTTTCTTTCAGAGTAGCCACTGTATTTTTTTTTTCCTAAAGGAGAAGAACACTTTGCTGTCTTAAGAACTCCAGCTAGAATAACTCTACAGAACCAATGACTCTCCTGGTGTTCATAAGATTTAATCTGTAGTCTTTTGGAATTAAATCCATCAGTTGATTTTTGTTTAGTTTTGAAAGGCTCTTCCTTTATAGGAGAACTTTATTAATGTTAGAGTCTGATAAGGATAAGGGTTTCTAAGGATGTATCAAGAAGATATAAAGACTGATGAAGTATCATTGCATTGGCTGAAAACAGAGAAGACTTTTAGTAGTGTAAATTCTTAGCTGGTGCAAGCTGCTTGGCCCATATCTCCCGCTGAATGGGGGCAAGGATGCAGCATTGGCAGTTCTGTTTGTAGTTCACTAGCTGATCTGGTTTAACTGTCTCTCTTCTTTTGATTTCAAGCTGTTTTAAAATATTATCTGAACTTCTTTCTTCTGCTGCAAAAGGAAAGTGCTCTAACATCCTGAGGGCAGTGGCTGTGTTTGTCTGGAGCAAGGAAGGTTGGTATGTGCCCCGGAGTGCTTTTTCCCCTCTGCGTTTAGGCATCATACTGGTTTAACAGGCTCTACTGATTTAAGATTTGAAGATTCGGACTGGAAAAGGAAGGAAAAATCTTCATATTGTGAATAGAGCAAAGAAAAAATGATTGGCTGACCCGGGAAAAGCAAGCAGAAAGCATTTATGTGCCATGGTATACAATAAAGAATCTGGGGTGTGAATATCCTGTTCTGGGGAAACCTGGAGAGTCAGGATACCGGCCCCAGTGCCCCAGCCTCAGTTCCATAAGCTCTGCTTCCTCCTTAGATTTTGGTTTCAAACTGAGTGCAGAATGTGTCAGCAGGACAGATACTGCTAGTGTGGTCCTTATTGGCCAGGGCAAGGTCTTTCTGTGCTGTGGTTGTTTCCACAGGTAGTTTGGTACTACTGAAAACTTACCACCTTGTTCAGGGGAGCCATCAGGCCCAGAGACTAGTTCAACACTTGCATTACTTTGGGTGTCAAGTGTTCTGGAAGCAGGAAAGAGCGTTTTCAGTCACACACAGGAATTTAAAAAGAAACTACCCTTTGTTATTGCTGTTTGCCTGGTAGAATTTCCCAGGTGCTGTGTGTGTACAACAGAGTCCCAATGTCCATGGGACAAGTACATCTTGAGGCTGGAGGTGCTGCACATCAGCCAGGAGACCTTGGATGTGAAGTGAGAACTTGAGATGCACCCCTTGCAGAGAGGTGGGGTGCTTGGAAGCAGAAAATGTTTCATCTGGCTGTTTGACCATGCCAAACTGGAGTCTCATTCATCTGTGGCAGCAAGAAGTGTAACCTGAGTGTGCCTTCCGACCTGTTGGAAGGTCAGTAGACCTATCCTTGGTGCTCTTGCCTGTTGTGATAGAGAATCCCAGAATGGTGGGGGTTGGAAGGGACCTCTGGAGATCATCGAAGTCCAGTCCCTCTACTAAAGCAGGGTCACCCAGAGCGGGCTGTACAGGATCATGGTGGGTCTTGAAAATCTGCTGAGGACTGTTGCTGCCCTTCAATTTCTTCTTGGTTAGTGTTGTGTGAGCTTGCTTTTTTATATGCAAAACTTAATTTTTAACTCTGCTTGTGTGGAGCTTTGGGGAAATATTTTTGCCTAGCAAGAAAGCAGAGCAGCTCCAAGAATATAACATCATAATTGCTGAGGCTGTACTGCATTTTATGAACAAAAATAAAGGCTAGCCGTTTCATTTTGCTAAACCCCCTCATTTGCCATGTCCCAGTACTCCTTCTTGAGACTGGAGGCCTTTGATTTGATGGTGTCCCTTACCAGATGCTGATTGCTATAATGCTATGTGTGTGCCGTACACTTGATACATCATCTAAGCCCTGGAAAGAGTTCCTGCTCTTTGTGCGATCTCCTGCTCCTGATGTAAACCAGGCAGAAGTGCAGCAATTCCTGGCATCGTGTAACATGATGCCAGGAATTAGAAATTTCCATCTTGGAATGTACCAGGAAATGGCCACATTGCCTCTGCTGGTGGGGATGGACTGGTGGTGTGCTCCTTGCCCTCTCCTTTGACACACAGGATCTACAGATATGGCTGTGAAAACAGAGGAGGACAGAGCATAGGAATCTATGTAAATGTAAATACCTGCCTTTTTTTTTTTTTTTTCCCCTGTAGAAACAAATTCCTTCTTTCAAAAAGTAAGTTTAAAAATGTCATGCACTGGCTAATAACCATCACCAAATATCTGAGCCGAGGGGTTGGATCCTGCTGGTCTGGGAATTGCTGGGTGCTTTGCCATCATTTTTTATGGCTGTAGAATCAAATCTGAAGCATGCTGTAAAGCTATTTGAAGAAAAGGTTGTGGAGCTGCAGAAAAATGCAGATAAATCTGAAAAGCAGCACACAAAAGGAGGCTTTTTAGAATATATTATTGTCACATGGCAGTGCTTTTTTTTTTTTTTATGTCAAGGCACTCGAACATTTTTTTGAGTTTTACAAAGCTTGGAAACAAAGGATTAAAACCTACAGGAGTATTTTTAAGGGCTTTTTTTTTTTTTTTCCTTTTGTCATCTGGTAAACTACTAAGTGAAACAAGCATCCATTATACCCAAATTCAAATCAGAACAAGTTAAAAGGAGAGGAGAAATGGTTAATAAAACATGGCCAAAATTAATTATTCCTAGAAAATAAGTTTTTTCCACTTGCAAACAATTGACAGAGTTTAGGAATCAAGTCTGGGGTCAAAGGGTCTTGATGGCCAAGTCAAAGGGCAGTCAAAGATGTATATTAATGCATGTCAGCTTCTAGATCCGGGAGTCACGCAGTAGTTCATAAAAGAAACAAGGCATCTTAAGAAGAAGTGTTATTAGCAAACATCAGGTCAAAGTTTATCTTTGGGTCAGCGTGTACTGGAGGGTCACCCATTCACGCTCTGAACACAAGGCGGTATCCTTAGAGCTGCCTCCCTGCAAGGTGTTAAGGGAAAAGAGGAATAGGAAGTTTTAACTGGGGGAACTGGGTCATTAATTGGAATGCTTTGAGAGGTTGAGTCTTAAACTGAGGCATCCTGCAGGCATTTTTGCAGCAAAGGAGAAAAGGGGGTTGTGTTTAGGTTAGGGTGTGGGTTTTGGGTTGTTTTGTTTTGGTTTTTTTTTGGTTGTTTTGTTTTCTTTGTTTGTTTCAGTTTTTCCTCCTTCTGTTTGCTTTGTCTTCTGTCTTTTTTTTTTTTTTTTTTTTTTTAAACCAGAAGCTAAACGATTTTTTTGGTGTGAGCAGAGAGGATTCCTAGCGATGCCTTTGCCCCCTTTCCCGCGCCAGTATAGCTGGTGCTATAGGGGACAGAGATGGCTTTCTTTAGAGCGCACCAGCACAGCCAACGTCAAGCCCTTTGATGTGGAGGTATTGTAAGCGCTGCCACGTGATCCTTCCTGGAAGCCGAGCATTTCCTAAGCGCTGTGTTGTGTTGTCCAGTTCATCCCATTTACAACGCTGCTTCTGCAGCTCTGCTTTCTCCTCTTCCCACCGCCTTGGGTGTGGGAACCCCAGCGCCCAGGGCAGCGACGGACGGGGGTGCTGCGCCGCTCAGACCTGGAGGAATGCTCCCGCTGTGCAGGAGCACACAAAGGCTGCCTACTTGCTTTGACAAGCCCGGGCTGCAGAAAATCCTTGCGAGCTTTTGTGCTTCCTGGTGTTGACTTATTTTAGTTCCATGCTAAGATGCTCCCCATTGAAACAAGCTAAACAAAACCCCCAACCCAGCGGAGTATGGTTCTTCTAAATACTGTTATTCTGATGCCTTCAGGAGACATTCTGCCTGATTTTCTGAAGAGGAGCAACTTATGCTTTTGCCAGGGAAGAGAAGAGCATAGATGTAGAAATAATAAATACAACTCCTTACTGCAGCAAATTGTTTCCACTGAGTGGTAGTTAAAACATAGTGTGCAGTAACTGAGTGCATCTGTGACAAAAAAAAGAGATGATCTGTTAGATTCTTATTTGTGCAGTGTGGATATTGGAGCTCCGAGTTGTGCATTTAGTACTTAACACTGTGCATTGGGAAGTCCTAAACTCCATAGAGACATCAATTAACATGACGGGAAACCTTGGTGTGTTCATAGAAATGTTTGCTGCTTTTCAGTGTAGTTATACTAGAGTAGTTCCAGCCTCCTAATTAAAGCCTGAGCCATACCAAAGAAACTTCAGTGCTTTTTAGATAAAATACTTTTCCTCTCCAGCTCTGGCTTTTCCTGGGAATACAGCATATTCTTTAGGACAAGTTTCTTCACTCTAGCTGGAATTCCTGGTTGGAAGTAGAGGAGGAAAGTGCCTGTCCTGTGTGCTGTGAGCAGGGCAGCTTCCTGCCTCGAGAAAGGGATGGCTTTCCCTGGCATCGAGGGACTGGCTGTAAGCTGACCTCCCTGGGTCCTATCCAAGTTCCACCACTTCATCTTCTGAACCACCCCTACTGAGAATTAGGACAGTTGCTTGGAATCTGGGAGGGCCAAGTTCAAATTCTTGGGACTTATTTAGGAGTATGTGGAGTTGGGATTTTGGTTGGGTATTTTTTAGGCACTCATTGGGCCTTTCAAATAATGGAAATAGAGAAGGAGCTACTGGTCTCAGGGACTGTCCAGTTCACAGTTGGTCTTTTTAAAGCACCCTGAACAAGTGCCTTTCTCTCTAGAGACAGAGAGCTCCCTCTCACTTCCCATTTTTCTTGAAAGATTGGAACAAATTATTAATTATTTTTTCCCCTGCTACCTCAGATGGGTGTAAAACTTTGAAGGAGAAACCTGAAACAAGGAGAAGAGCAAATATTCCTTCCTTCAAGTCACAACCATGGTCTGAAAGCATGAAATAGTATCAATTGGAAACATACCCAAATGACAGAGCAGCCAAACCTTTGCTGGTGTAATCTGTCATGGCTCCACTGAAGCTAATTGGAAAGTCTGTCTGGTCCTAAATAGGTGCAAAGGCCTTCCAGTGGATTGTGTGTTCCCATAGGAAATGATATTAAAGGGAATGGCATTTTGGGGAGTCTGCAAGCTGTCACCTTTAATGGTAGTTCATTGAGTTTGATATAAACACTCTAAAGATCTTGCAGGGTTGACTTTAACTTTGTTTGTGACTATCTGAACTGCTAAACTTCTGAGTCTAAACCCTGTAAAGTCCTTTGTGCTTGAGCCTGCCCTGGTGGAGCTCTGCTGGTTAATGTGAGCTGAGTGCTCACTCCACATCATGGGAACAGGCTCATGAAGCTGTGCTGTGCCTAGGGTGAAGAATTCAGAAAGCTTGAAGTTTGCACAGCGCATTGATAGACTAGAAGGCTGAAGAGGAGAGTGGAAATCTTGCTTCCTGCAGTGGCTTAGCAGGATCAAATTTATTTCTAGCTCTTTCGACCTAACTGATGATGCAAAAATTAACCTTGGATTTTTCAGGGAAGAACTAGAAGCTTATCTTGCTACTGATGAAGATGATGGCAACATTAGTTTAGTGCAAGCTGATGCCCACTAACATAGTAAACAATTACTTTAAACAAGGAAAAGATCTGAATGTCAATTAAGACAAACATCACAATGACAATGTTCCATTTTTCCAGTGTACTGAGAATAATTTAGGGCCAAAATATTACTTTTGAAATAGTTTTGAATTCTGCCCTTTATTAAATGAATCTTTCTTTTAGGTACTTGATTGTTAATTCCCTCTAATTTAAAAAAGCTCTACTGTCTTATTTGGATGTAAGCAGAGCCCTCAGGGGTCTATAAAACTGTCAATATGTCTGTTAATTTGCCTTTTCTTTTTCTACTTATGACTTAAAGCTTAATTGTGAGAGCTGGGAAGATGCCATGGTTTTGGTTTGGAGGGACTCAAACAATGTCTCACGGGTTTCAGATCTCATCAGAGGCTGTAGGAACCCTCCAGCTACTGCTGACTTGTCAAGTTGGAAAAACTGCAGAGATCTGGGGAGCAGAGAGGGTGTGGGGAAAGTGAGTCCCACCTGATTTTCATGCTGAAATTGGAGGTGGACAAGAACCAAGAGTTTTAGTCTTCAGTCCCTCAGCTTTGGGTGGGTCTGGATCCAGATCAGGATCTGAACTTCTTGTGCCTCAGGCTTGTCTCTAATTGAATCCATGCAAAACCACACATTTCACATGACTTTGATGTAAAACCATAAATAGGCACTTTTTTTTTTTTTTTTTTTTTTTTTTTTGGGG
>VWZI01022754.1:624268-672256 GCA_013396835.1 Psilopogon haemacephalus
AAGGGGAAAAAAAAATAACTCCAGGCTTGCTTAGAAAGGTCCCAAACCTTCTACTGAACATTACTGGTTGTAATGAAAATTCAAGTCTCCAATGCAGTAGTGTTCCTGGAGGGAATTAGGGTTGGTCTTGTCATTCTACTTAAATTTGTGACTGTCCTGAGACAGGCAACAATGTCCCACTTGCTGTGAGTTGCTCAGAAGATGGTCTAGGCTCCTCCTTGCACAAAATCTGATTAGAATTATTTTTCTTGGGTTAGATCCTGGTCAAACAATCTCAGTGATGCTTATAGTAGTTTTGTGTCCTGTATAGTTGTTCTGCTTGGAGAATAGAAGACTCCAGGGAGACTATAGTGCAGCCTTTGAGTATCTGAATGGGGCCTACTGATAGCTGGAGGGAGACTCGTTACAAAGACATGCAGTGACAGGAGAAGGGATAACGGCCTCATATTGGAAGAAGCCAGATTTAGATTAGACATTAAGAAGCAATTCTTCCCTCTGAGGGTGGTGAGGCGTGGGAAGAGGCTGCCCAGAGCCTCTAAGCCTGGAACTGTTCAAAGGCAGGTTGGATGGAGCCTTGATCAACCTGGTTTAGTAGGAGGTGTCTCTGCCCACAACAAGGGAATTAAAACTAGGTAATCTTTGAGGTCCCTTCTGACCCGTGCCATTGTATGATTACATAGAAGAAGATAGGAAAGACTCTCAGTGATGTGAGACTGGAAAAGCAAGACAAAGATGCCCATGGAAGCTTGAGTGAGATAGAGTGGTTTGACTGAACCACTTTTGCAAACTTCTGTGTTTGAATTTTGTGGAACAGTTCCGATTTCTTTTTTAAAGGAGATTTTCAAAACAACCCAAGGATTTTAGCAATGTGAATCCTGGTACCTGAGCAGGACAGCATGACTGTTGCCAATTTGAATGATGAATGGAAACTTCTCCTTTGAAAATCTCAGTCTGAGTAGTCTCAGAATCACGGAATGGTAGACATTGGAAGGGATCTCTGGAGATGATCTAGTTCAATTTCCTTGCTAAAGCCCTGTCATTCACAGTCACTGTGAGGTCATCCACTATTGATTAATCCATTTATATTTGATGATCTATGTCAGAATTAAGTGAATGTTTGGCCCACAACTTGGGTGAAAAATTGTTTGGAAGGTATTATTTGGTAACTGATTTGTGAAGTCTGAGTGTCTGTCTGAGGTAACTGTCACCGAAAGAACAGACATGTCTCTGGGCCATCTGTTGCTCTGCCACTTGTTGTTGATTGTATTGCTATGGTAAACAGGAGCCCTGCTCATGGACTGCCACTGTGCTGGGAGCTGTACCAACACTCATCTCAAGACGTGCCTGTGAAAAGGACCTAATGATGAGAGCATACGTGGATACACAGACATGTTGAAAGTTTAAAACAGAGATGGAGGCTCTTGAGCTCTCTGAGCAATGGTCTTAGGCTGCTGATACCCAAACAGCAGCAGGAATGCTGGTGAGCTGTCACAGCAATTAAGCCTCTGTTTAGTCCTCTGTAATTTGATGTTCATTGTGACAACGAGTGTTCTAGGCTTCTGTTGTGAGTCCAAAGGCACAACACTATGTGCTACCAGGAACAGAGGAACACTGATCTTAAATGCTTGCTAATATCTAAAGGATGGGAACAAAGACGACAGGGTGAGACTCTTTCTAGTAGTGCCCAGGACAAAGCACAGTGGGCACAAACCCAGAAGGTACCATCCAAACATGAGTAAAAACTTCTTTCCTGTGAGGATGCTGAAACACTGTGCCAGGTTGCCCAGAGGGGCTGGGGAGTCTTCTCCTCTGGAGAGGCTCCAAACCTGCCTGGACATGATCCTGGGCAAGCTGCTCTAGGTGACCTTGCTTTAGCAGAGTGCTTGGACTAGATATCCCCAGAGGTTGCTTCCAACTTCCGCCATTCTTGGCCAACAATAGATTTAGGTAGAAGTCCACAAACACAGTCCTCATAGGTCCTCTTGCACTTTTTGCTGTGGTCTTATGATCCTCTTGGGGAATGTTAAACCTGGGTCCCTGGACCCTCTTTACCCTGCTTCTCCAGCAACTAAAAGAAAGCCACTTAGAAAAGCTGTAAAGAGCTGATTTCTTGACTGATCCCTGTTTCCTTTGCAGATGCAAAAGGCTGGCTGGCAGCATGTGGCTTTTCTTCTGTTTCTCTGCTATTGTATGGAGTTCACTCTGGCAGCCTCCTCTGCACGCATCTGGGACATCTGTCAGGCCCCATGATCAGGATCTGCCCAGCTGTGTTGCAGGCCAAATTTTTACTTCCTAATCTGTGTTGAACACTTTGGTGTGGCTCTCAGCAGGATTTGACCCAAAGCAGCCAAAATTGCATCTTATAATCAGTAGGGTGTGAAGAGGGAGACAGGCTGTGTGTTACAGGTTGCACAGGTTCCAGTACTCATCATGGAGGTATTTCTATTTCAGACTGGACTTCCAAGATGAGATATGCCTCCCAACCTTCAGTTTTTAGGACCTGCAAGTTTCATAATGTGGCAGGCAAATGCCAGGCTCTATGGAACTGTGAAGAATCTGTATTCAAGAAATCCTCTTGATTTCGAGTATGGTACATTATTAGAAGGATTTAATTGTTTTCAGGAAAAAATAGAAACTAAAAGAGTTGCTTCTATTTCTACTAAGATAGCTCTCTCATCGTTTACTGTGGAGCTATTAAGACTTTTGTTTGTGTTGTTACTGGGCACCCAGCACCACATATGTGAGTCTTCACAGCCTGTGTTGCTCTTAGACAGGAATAAGGACTCAGTTCAGTGGTACAACAGTGGAAGCAGGAGCCAGGATTTTTATAGTTGGCATAAAGGTTTTCCCAGACCCCACTCAACTTCCCACCATAATGTTGAGGACCTCTGGGGAACAGAGAAAACCTTTAAATAGAAGCTATCAACTAACACTACAGCCTAACAATTTAAGATAGCTGATTTTACAGAGATGAAAGATTGTTGCTAAGAAACTGGGCATTTTAACAACTTTTCTGAATTCCGATGTTTTCATTTTGATAATTTTTTTTTAACCTTAAACACTACAAATCTGTTTGGGACCATTTTCACTTTTGTGTTAGATCTTGCCCCATTTCTGGAGGGTAAAATCAGCAGCTTTAATGAATCCATTGATTTTTCTGTGTGTGAGGAGATTCTCTAACAATGAGCTCCTCTTCATGCTCTAAAAAAAGGCTCATGTTGTTTCATTGGGACCCTATTTGGGTAAAAAACACCATGTAAAGGCCATCTACCTTCCACCACTTGAAGATGGGGATGGACTTTTTAGTGGACTTCTTGTGACAGGACAAAAGGTGATGGATTTAAAATACAATAGGGACATTCAAACTGGATCTAAAGAAGATGTTTTTTACATTGAGTGTGGTGAGACACTGGCCCAGGTTACCCACAGAGGTGGTAGATAGCCCATCTCTGGAAATGTTCCAGATCAGGCTGTTCAGGGCTCTGAGCAACCTACTCTAGTTGTGAATTTCCCTGGTCACTGCAGGGGGTGGAACTAGGTAACCGATAGGGGCTCCTTCCCACCCAAAGCATGTTATGGTTGTGATAGCTTTTGGAAGTTTTGGTTGCTCAGATTTCATCTGACTGGAGCAATTTGAGTCATACATAAGTGTTACATTGCTAGCTCTCAGGTCACTGGGAAGGGAAGTGAAAAAATGATACCAGGAGTTCACTGACACAGGAACTTCACAGGGCAAGAGGCAAATAGAGTCTGATTCTGTGACCAGCTCTCGTGTGGACTGAAGTTCATTGCTGTAGTTATATCACAGGCACTGCAATTAATGAAATGATAGTGTGCTCCAGGGAGTGAGTCCTGTGCATGAAGGAGTTCTACACCCTACCCCTGTGCTGGCACCCAAGGCAGGAGCTGGGAATGAAAAACCCTGTGGGAAGCAACATAAAGAGGTGCTGAGTGCCCTACTGAAGCAACATGAAGAGGTGCTTTCCATGCCAAAGACTGAAACAACTTTAAAGGCAGAGACTATCCTTGACCAGTGGGATTGGAGGGCTCAGTACCCAGTAGGACCAGGTCCCATGACAGAAGATGATGGATTTTGGGGTCAGCACCTCAATTCTTATGTAGTTGTGATGGGAGTGACCTTGAGCGACTAACAGATTTGGCTTGAAAAGAAGTATTTGGCAGGAGTTGGTAGTACCTTGGAAAATCAATCACAGGAAAAATCTCTGGTGAAAAACATGACTTAAAAAAAAATAAATTAATTGAAGCCTGGAAAATGAGAAAAAAATACTCAGGACTTTCAGTCTTCTTTCACAAAACCCCATCAGTCTTTTTTGAATCTCAGTAACTTTCTGAAGAGATGGAGTAATCCACAACAAAATCCAATATTCTATTTTAAAAAATAAATCCAATTATTGAGAATCATAAAGAAAGATGATCAGGGAACTCTGTTTAGCTCTAGAGTAGGTAAAAGTGCCTTCCTGAGGGCTGGTTTGACTGCAGCTTTTTGTTTAGGGGATGATAACCTTGATTTTTCTATGGAGATTTTGAAGCCTGTAATATTGACATTGAGATGGAGCTATTGACAACAGCTTGCTCTGGGAGAGTTTGCTCTGAGTTGAGGACAATATTAATTAAGGCGCTAGAACTGTTTGAGAGACACAAGAAATATATACAAACTTTTTTGTTTGTTTGGGTTTTTTCCCCTTTTTTTTTTACTTCAGGCATCTGTGCAGTTTCTTTTTTCTTCATAAGTGCTTCAGTGATGCTACAGGTTAGACAAACCACAGTGAAGCAGAGCTGCCTTAGAAAAATTCTTGTAAGCTGCTTCTCTCTCAGTGTTCCTAGTACATTTTTCAGCTTGTATAACTTCAGGACTTCTGATTGCATCCTTCTGTGGCAAAGAATTCAGCCAAATACAGTATATTGATTAATTTTTCCCTCTTCTGAAGAACTCACAGTGAAAGATTGCTGATAGCTCAATTATTTGCAGTGCTTTAACTCGCTACTACAGTCTCATTATTTATCCAGGGACTCCATTTGCTTTACTTAATTTTTTAGCTGACAAATTCTATCTCCCATGATACTTGATCTGTTCATACTTATTCTGTTACCAGCTGGCTCTTCTATCAGCTGATACTGGCTTGAAGACACAATGCCAATCCTTTCTTGGCATGTTGTGGGATTTGTAAGAGAGATTTAACTTTCCTCTTAAGTCTCCCTGCCTTACATTAAAACATTGCCTAAAATATCAACGTTGTTGACAACAAAGCTCGTTCAAATTTGTGCATGTAGTTTCCTTTTTCTTTGTTATGAGAACTCTGGAAGTTTTCCCTTGAAATTTCTTAACACGTTTTTTAAGTGAGAGGACTCGAAGTTGGAATGTTTAAATATAGTACTTGTGTTTGTGGCGTTTCCATTCTGGGAAGGATTGGAAAAGCCCCCAGATGCGGGCACACGTGAGCCCCCCGGTGAAAATTAGTGGGACGTGCTTGTGACTTATCTTGGTGCTTCTCACAAAGTCTCCCTTTCAAAGGGCTGCATTCACAGAGATGGTCCAGTCTGGGGTGACTCAGAGTCCAGTGACAGTGTGGTTGTATAGGTTCATGCTGGAGCACGCTGTCATGCTCAGGGTTATTACGGTGCTGAGTTCCTTCCCTGGATCCTCTGGGAATGACAGGAGGGATTGAGCAAGGGTCAAAGCTTGCCTGGATTCAGTTTTGCTCTTATATTGGTGAAAACGGCAGAGTAGTCCTTTGAGATCAGCGAACAGAAACCACATAGAGTCTGGAAAACTTGCCTCTGTGGGGAAAACTGTAGTAATTTAACTTTTCTTTAGTCATTAAACCTGAGCTAACCCTTATGTGGAACCAACCTCTGAAACCACAGGGAAAACTCCCACAAGTTTTACCAAATCACATTATTTTGGGGATTTTCGGTTGATTTCCACCCCCCCCACCCCCAGTAGGAGAGCTGTTCAGGTAGATCTAGTTGAGGGTCTGGCTTGTGTGACTAAGCTGGGAAGAGAGGGGTTTGTTTTTCTGTCCTTCTTTAAGCAGGTTGCACTGTGCACTCACACCACCTCTGCAATAGGATTTGAGTGCTGACTGCAACTCCTTTTAAATGTGAAATAATGTATTTTAAATGTGAAATAATGACGATAACTGCCTGTGCAAATTTACAGCAGTGCCACCTGGAAGTGGGATTGGGCCCACACGCAAAGCTCTTAAGTACTTTAATGTTGCATCACACCCCCCCCAAATCTCTTCTTGGAAGAGGAGGTGGGGGAATAAGAGGAGATTTTTGTAGTAGTATTTGCAGTTTCCTCTTCCCTTCCTTTCACTCCAGAAATTCTTTATCCTTTCATGCCCAGTTGAGAATTAGCCATTTATTCTTAGCGCTGGTGATGCAGTCTTTGATATTTAAAATGGAATGTGTTCCTTTTTGATGCTCGCTGGTTCTGAATGAAGTACATGCTAGCAGATTAATGGTGCAGAACACTTACACGCTGGCCATTTTTCCTTTTATTTATTTATTTTTTTTTGGTCCCCTTTCCATCCATATTATTTCATCATCCAAAGGGAAAAATTTTTTTTTATAAAGAAGAGCCTATGAATTGTCTATTGTTTGCATGGTGAAATTGTTTTCACAATGTTGTCATTTTCTAAGCTGGAGTGGTTGAATAGCTCTGAGCTGTCACATTTTTTTGTACGTTATAACTGCACCACGCTGTGCTGACAAAATGTCCCTGCATAACTGTTAATATGCATTGTCATTTTAAGCATGAAACAGTTTAGCTAATGATTTATCTCTTACAACGCAGCACTCGGGGCAGCTGTATGATTTGTCTCTTTAGCAAGTCAAGTAATTTCTTTAACAAAATGTTAAGCACAGATGGGCCAGAGGCTGTCAGTTAACCATTATTGTGCATGCATCTGCTTGCCTTCAATGCACTGTTTTATGTATTCAGCCACTTACTTAGGCACAGCTCTCTGAAAAGCGGAACCTACTCTGATTGGCAAATAAAATGTTCATTTGTCTCTTCTTCCTATTGTTTTGTTTTGGTAACACATGTCAGCAGCTCAATTACCCAGTTCATTAACAGCTCCCAATGGACATGATGGCCAACCCATGATAAGGAGGGCGATTGTGGCACATATGGTCAATAATAGCCTGTCTCTTGGTAATTGTAAATAAAAGTCACTGTTGGCCATTTCCTTTTACTGCAGCTACTGTTTTCTTTTTCACTTCACCTTACAAAGTGAATTTCTTTATGTGCACCGGACCAAACAAAATAAAAATACCATCCACTGCTCTTAGAAAGATCACTTTTATCACTGTTGTAGTGGATGCTCCCTTTCTCTGCTGACTTTCCAGCTCAAAAGGAGGTAAGGTTGCTCTACTTCAATCCCAGTAACCGATTAAGTACTCTTATTAATAAATTATTCAAACAACTTATTTTCCTCCCCATTTTTCTCATTCTCTCACTGCAGACTTCTGAAAAATGCCTGTGGAGTTAACCCCTTCTCCTACTTTTCAATATTTTTGCAAGTATGTCCTTGGCAAACAGCAGCAGTTTTCAAAGAAATAGTTGAAGTGTGACTTGATTCTTGTGAGATGAGTGATATTTGTGTCTGAAACAGAGGCTTCCTTTTTTGATTTCTTTCTTGGGTTATGATGCATCATAGTCAAACTACTGGTAGGAAGGGATAAAAGTGATTTTTGCTACTTTTATTTTGTATCCTACTGGGTATTCTATTGCTTTCTAGAAGAGATAATAATTGTCTTATATTCTTGCTGATCCTAAATTGTCAGTTAAAGGGGAAATAGGAGCATGTAGAAGCATTAGCATGTTTCATCTTACCCTCACTGAGAAATCTTTCCTGGTTTCTTGTTCTTTTCTTTATGCTTCTTGAAATTTGTTTTTCCTACTAACAAATTTTTCAGCTGTGACCAGATGGGATGAAACTTAGGGTGCCTGAATTTCCCTTCTGTCTTCCTCCCCAGTTTGAAGCACAGAAATTGTATAAAATTCCATATCTGCATCCTGGTAGACTTACTAAAAATTATTTCTTTGCTGGGAGCACCACAATCTGGAATTTAGGGTTGCTCTTCTAATCTGTAGTTAGTTTTATCTTAGACGGAGACATCATGTTTATCCAAAACTGCATGCAGGTAGTAGAGGGGTGACTCTGGACCCCCTGAGCTTGTCTCCTGCTGCTTGCCATATTCATAACTAATCGGTAGTCTCCACCCAGGTCTGCAGGCACTCGGGGAGTTGTTGAGTGTCAGAGTTTATTTGTCCTGTTTTGATTAGCACGAACCTGGCAGGGCGTATTTTCTTTTTACTGGCTCCTTGCTGTGACAGTGGGGTTTTGGGAGGAGGAGAGGGGAGCCTGGCATCATGTTTCCTCAGGCAGACACAGCAAAATAAAGGGCTGATGTGCTGGGAGGGATGTAGTCGATGGGAGGGAGGTAGTCGGCCGGCTCCAGAGAGTCTTCATTATATGTCGTATGCAAATAGATGCCTGCCCTTAAATGAGCCTGCTCAGGGGAGAGAAGGGGGCTTACTAGGAAATAAAGATGCTGTTTTATTTTCTTGCGGACTTTATTTTGAGGAAAGAAAGGATGCCTGACGTTGTTTTAGTCTGCTGACTGTTGAAACGCCAGCTGCTGAAAGCTTACCCCAAGACAAACAAGGATCCGGAGAGGAATGTGCTGCTGGCCACCTACGGCTACTCCCAGCTCTCGCAGCGAGCTACTGCCGGAGGTTTATTTAGCGAGTGCCTAGGGTGACTCTGAGAGCTCACATCCCGGGGTGATTTCCCCCTCTTTCCCTCCCTTTCTCCATCAATCTATCCACAGCGTGATGGAGAACTGCGTTCGAGCTAATTCATCCACAGTACGACAGCGGGTTGCGTGTGAGCCCCTCACCTCTTGTCAGGGAGAGGCAGTTTTGGAGGGACGCCTCCAGGTGCTGAAGTTTGGGGAGGAGGGGTTTGGATTAACCCCCGCTGAGCATCCCCTTCACCCTGCCCCCTCCCCAGCCCGTGGCCCCCCTTGCGTCAGCCGCAGCCGCCTTTGTGCCTCCCGCATCCTGCCAGGCAGGTGTCAGAGCCCTGAATGCGGGCAAAGGCCCCGCTGATGGATACCACAGATGGAGCGTGGAAATCGGGCGAATAGGCCTCAGCCACAGGCCATTTCTTAGGACCCAACAAAAGCCTCCAAATAAGTCAACAGAAATCCCAAAGATCACAAAGAGAAAGTGTCATTTGTCATTTGCCGCGGGTCTGTGTGGGGGTAGCAGCTCTGCTGCACTCCTCCTCGCTGGCACCCGAGCAAACACGGGGGAGGTCACTTGCACTGCTTTGGGCATGAAAGGGGCTCAGCAGCCCTCGGTACCCGCTGCTGAGCAGCCCCCAAAGCGGGGATGCCCTGGATCTGGTGTCGGGTAGGAGAGATGTGGCGTGAAGGGGAGAGTTTAGCTTCAAAGTTAAGCTTGAGGAGACCTGGGGGTGGGTAGGTAAGAAATAAACTACCCCCAGAACCCTTCCTGCCGTTTCGTGTGCTCGAGTTTTTTCTGTCTTATTTAGGCAGATCTGTGGCTAGACAGAATTCATCTAGGGGAGGCCCTGTGCTGGGGCATGGAACCACAGAATGGTGGGTGCTAGAAGGGACTTCTGCATAGTTCAGTTCTGCTGCTAAATCAGTGTCACCCAGAGCAGGTTGCCCAGGACGATAATGTCCAGGTGGGTTTGGAACAATTCCAGAGGAGGAGACTCCACAACTGTTCCAGTATTCCAGCACCCTCACAGGAAAGGTGGTTTTCCTCATGTTTTTTTTTCTTCCACTTAGAGGAAGAGGCTGTGTAACATTTTGATTAAAATATTATCAACAGAAGAATTGCCAGAGAAGTTGAACCTTCACAGGCTGCAGGAAGAGAACCTCTCTGGCCGCATATGTCAGGTGCACCATGCCACAGCCATAATGTATGGGTTTTAAATGGCTGTCATGTTTTTGTTATCTAATTATTCAAATGAAATGTCTTGCTGAGAGGAAGAACAACCCACAGAATGACCCCTTCTGTGTTATTTTGTTGCTCATTTTTTGCCCCAATGTGTCTATTTACAGTGTTTGGAAAGGAGATCCTTGCAGAGCTCCAGGTGACTGAATGCCTACAACAGTGGGCAGAGGATTTTTCCATATCATGGTCATAACTGGTATGCAGTGTTTTGTTAGGCCACCAGACAGGTCATGAGGGGTTAAGGGACAAATAATTGCTCTTTAACTCTATAATTCCTTCTTTAATTAAACTTCATGGCTCAGCTACTTGCAGTGCTTTTGGCTGCCTCTCCCATTTTGGGCTGCAATAAAGGGAGGATGCTCGTGATTTTGAGGAATCTGACTGGAGATCTACCTGGGTACTGGTGGGTCTCCTCTCCCCTGTTTATATCTCTGGAGGTAGGAGTATTAAGGTCATTAGAACATTAGTGCACATAACATATGCGTTGTGCATTTGTGAAGGGGATGGTGGTAGAAATAACTCAGCTAAAATCTGATCGCTTTTATCTGTGCTGAAGAGTAACTTCTTATATTGTGTAAGTCAGGGGATTTATCAGTGAGATACTGCTCAGCAAAGGGGCTGTTGAGCATGTTTGAAATAAATATTGCCCTTTTAAAGGCTGAGGTGTGTCAAATTTATGTGCTTAGTTAATGCTCTAATTGGATTCTCACCTTTGGAGAGATCTAACAATGATTTTTTTAATAGCAAAAAATGGAACCAAACAAAAAAATCCTTCCTTGAAACTGGTAATACTTAAGATGACTCTGTAGGAAATAAAAATAATGTAGTTTTTAGTTTAGACATGTAGATCTCATTTGAAATTATATTTGTCTGACATTAATACTGCAGAACAGACGAGAAAAAGGACTCAGCTTTTACAATAAAGCTGCATATAACTACCAGGCCTGCTGAAGGGTAACATCATATAAATATGAAAGCCCCTTCATTTGATATACTTTTTCTCCCTGCTTTAATTGTATCTCTTTCTAAATGTTTGCACTTGATTAAATGTGTTGTCCTTGACTCTTTGATATCTATTATTTTTCTGATGAGATTACCTTTGTGTCTTTCGTGTAGTGCTTAATATTTTTAAAGCTAAAATGAAATCAGAATTAAGTCAGTCTATTTGAAATATCCCTTCTTCCTTCTTATTCCTGAACAGTAGCGTGAAGCCATCTTAGAGAGCTGTAACTTGGCAGTTCCTGAGGAAGGCAGGTGTCACCTGGGGTCACAGCTGAGATTTGGGATCTGCTACTAATTCAAATGATGCATGATGTTCATTTTGGGATGATCCAGATTGCCCGTTTAATAAGGAATGAACTTGAGTTGTTTGGATAGGTATGTTTGTGCCGATTCCCATTTGTTCAGGGTGTTAATAGTCTCAAGAACCAGAACAGTTTGATCTGGCCTTGGGGCAAAGCTTCCACACAAGTAAGCCTTTGGGATTCTCTTGTTTTCACAGTACGTGATGTGAAACGTTTGGATGCTTGCTCAGTATGCTGATGCTGAGCTCTGTGGGAGTTTCTCCAGTTGTCCTGTGTATGTTTGATCCAAGATATTGGTGGTGTCTGGACAATGAAGATAGCTTTGACATAAGAACCTCTGGGCTAGCAGTAATTGTTGGGTTTTTTTTTTTTTGGTATGCAGAAATTCATCGCCTCTTCAGCTGAGAAAGCACTTTGTCATTCTCATGTGGCAAGGCTAAGTAAAGAGATTAGGTGTGTTTATTAGCTCAAGCAATTTGAGTGAAATTGGAAATATAAGATAGGTAAAAATGAAGATGGTGAGGGACTAGATGGAAGAACAGAGATTTCTTTTTGGTGTTGTGTTCTCAGTTAGTTCCAAATAATTAATGGTAAGCAGATTATTTTAAATCAATGTCCATATCAAAAATTTGTATACTATCATTGAAGTAGTAGGAGCAACACTGAACCGGCAGCTTCAGCATCGCTGGGGAGTGTCTGCCCTCTTTAGGTGGCTTCACTTGAAGGCTTAGACAGGAAGGAACAGCTGTTTTGTGATACAGCAGCTAATGCAAGTGGTTTTGGAAGGCTCGTTGGAGAAAGAGAATGCGGCTGGGTACTGGACGAGGCTTTTGCTGCTGCACGGGTTCAGCCATGGCTGGGCTGTAGCTGGAGTTTTCTTTGATTACCAGAGGAAACAGGCAACAATACCAGGAACCAGCTGGCCTTATGTGTGTCTGATCTTGCTCTCTCCACATCCATGAAACCCAGTAAGAGTCTTGTTTCTGATTTCTCTTTAATTGCAAGACTTGGTATCCCCTTCTTGGGTCATGGACATTCTGCATGTGGTCTATTTCTGGCTGACTTTTACTACTAACTTGGGTTTGGTGTGAGTGGCCTTTTGTCAAATGTAGTCTGTGTATTTTGCAGTTGTGTCCTGGACTGTGGTCTTGAGGCACATCTGCTATGGTCTATGCTGAAAAACCTCCTAAGGTTAGGAGGAATAATGATGTAGCCTTAGGTGAAGGAAGCATGCAGTCTGCATATGTCAGCCCTATTCAACATGTGTGTTGGAATCTACTTGCTTAAGTAACTGGAAGAACCAAGACAAATTGTTGCTCTGAGTTGCTCTTACGGGACTTCTCTGTGCAACATTAACACTTGACCGGCCTGTTCTAAGGTTTTCAGGCAGAACTAAGACAGCCAACTAAGCTGCAAATGAGTGGAAATGTTTAAATGTGCTGAGCTACATTAACAAAAACGTGTGTGAAATGCTACTTAGAGTGTAGGACAAATAACAGACATGATGTAAATATTTGATTGTGTATGAGAATTAATTCTTTCAGTATCACTCCTCAGACCTGTGTACTCACTTCCATAGACTTTAGAGATGAATCCCTAGGGAAGGTCTCATGAACACTTATTGTGTCCAGTTTTGAGCTCTCTAGATCAGGAAAGACAGAGACCTTCTGGAGAGAGTCCAATGGAAGCTGCAGAGCTGATGAGGAGACTGGAGTATCTTTGACAAAGAAAGGCTGTGAGATCTGGGGCTGTTTAGCCTGAAGGAGAGAAGACCAAGGGCATTTTCTCAATATCGAAAGGCCAGGGGCAAGAGGGTGGGGCACAATGTAACATGGAACTCCTATTGATTGGTTCTTGCTTTTTCATAGTTTGCCAACTGAGTTCTGAGCCATGGGGAAAAGCAGCTTTTCCTTATGAAGGGACATCATCAGATTATCCCAGAGTTTGCCATTTTTGTCCCCTCAACTAAAGCTAACTTTTGTGTTTAATTTCTTTTCTTTTTGAAGCATCAGCACCTCAGTCTGATGAAGGCTCTGACATAGATTCTGAACCAGATTTACCTTTAAAAAGAAAGCAGCGCCGCAGCAGAACGACCTTCACAGCAGAGCAACTGGAAGAGCTGGAAAGAGCTTTCGAGAGGACGCATTACCCTGATATTTATACTAGAGAAGAACTTGCACAAAGAGCCAAGCTTACAGAGGCTCGTGTCCAGGTATGTGTTTAAAAGAAAGGTAATTTCCTTTCCTGTTAGTGTCAGTCTTATATTCTTGCAGGATTCTACCCTAATGTAGAAGGAAAATACGAAGCTGTTGTTGTTTACAACCTTAAGAATTTTTTGCATCTGTCCACAGACATTGGCTTTCCAATTTTTAGAGATCACTCTTTAAAAAATATTTGTGTTTTCCCCAGTAAACATTCCATACCTACTATGAATATAACACTGTGCCTTTGGAGAAGAAAGTCTCTTATTCCAGCTTGTTTACTTTATGCGTTAGACAGGAGTTGGCAGTTATGGCAGTTTATGGCTGTTTAAGGGACTTCCTCTGTTGTTTGGGTCTTTCAGGAATTAACAGAGGAGAGAAAAACACTTTAAAAAGACAGTGTGTCCATAGAACCATGCAAGTGAGCAAGGTTGCTGGTGCAGTATCCACTTTTGGATACTTTTGAAGTTGAGTTAAAACTTGTAATATCTCTTCTATTCCCACTCTTACTTTAATTCAAAAGAAAATAAACTCTCAAATGACCGCTAGGTTCTTACAGCTTCATATAGATGTGGATTGTCAAAGACCAGTAAACATCCTGGAGGAGGTAATGATGGATTTTGTTTGAGTTGTAAAAGCACGAACCTGGATATTCAGATGTTCAAAACTCAGCAATTAACAGCCAAATAATTCTGGAGTAAACTGCACCCTGGACTTCATGTTCAGACTAGGATTTACTGTGTCCCGTGGAAAAGAAACATGCTTTGTGAAATGTTTAATTCTGCAGGCAGAATCCTCTGCTGCTCTTTCACTAGTTGACATCCAAGAGTCATTTGGAAAAGCAAGCTCTGTTTAAATCAGTCTGAGTTGCAGGTGTTCATAAGCAAATGTGCAGTTGGGTGATAATCAAAGTAGCTTGTGATCTGGCCAAGGAAGAGGACTAAGTGGTAACTTGTGATCTAACCAAGGATATAGGTGAATGTAGTGGCTTCAGTGAAACTCTGGATATATGTTGTGAACTTAACCTGAGGCATTCAGACTCTGCAGACCGAAATGAACAATAGAAAAGGTCTCTCTGATGTCATAAGACAAGCAGCATGCTGTGTTGTTGACTATTTGTCTCAAGAAGTCCAGACTTTTTCAGTTTTAACTACTAAATGTTTTTGCAGAAGACTTCACACCATGTTTCTCGTAAGTGTTTGTTATGGCTGTGAGAGAAAATCTGGTGTATGGATGAATTTGTCTGGAAGGCAAACTCAGTGGTGCATGACTTCTTTCTTGGTATGTTTACTAATTGAATTGCTTGCAAAACAGCTTCATAGAGAGACTTGGGCCAGGTAAGACCAAATCAAGCCCTGAGTATTGTTCATGCACAAACATAATAAAGAGAACACCTCAGACAATTCTGTTAGCAAGATGAATGGGATCTAGGATGTGATGTTTTGGGCTATCTTAGCTTCAGCAGAAAAATATTATAAAGTGGAAGAGACCTCATTCATGTTTTTCTAAATCAGTGACCCACAGCTAGAAAAAAAGCAGAACTCTCATTAACATAACAGCTGTCTTAATGTGGCTTTAACCCTGTGACTCTTCACATTCCTCGTGGCTTCCTTGGTTCCCTTGAGACACATCCTGTCTCACACCACTCCTGTGATCTACAGCCTCACAAATTCCCCAGTACCTCTGATATGGACGTTTTACCTAACCCAGCATGGAAGAAAGTTCGCAGTCAATCAATGATTAAAATACCAGAACAAAACCTCTCTGGATTAAAGATGAGCTGCAGTGGAAGGAACCAGCCTGTGGGCAGTTTCCTAGTGCACTCCATCTGTCTGGTACCCTTGAAGGCTGGCCGAGTCATTTAGCAATGGATTAAGGGATACAGGATTTGCCTTATCAGCATTCAGCACCTCTCTATAGCCCCTTAAAATAGCCACCTATGATGGGCATGAAATAAAAGATGACCTGTGAAAAGAAAGTAACCCTGACAGACTAGAGGCTGAGAGGGCTGGATAGACTGATATAGCATTCAGACTTAGTCACATTTCTTTTTTNGCAAATTTTATATGGGTATATACACAAAGACCTCTTTGGCTACTTCCTGATCAGATGTCATCTAAAAGAACTTGCCCCTTGCAGCCTGAGACTCGCTGAGCTCAGAAAAGTTTTTTTTCTCTCTGAAGCAGTAAGGTCCAATTTGTAGAGTTATTTTATATTGTCTAGGAAGTTATTTAATTGCTTAAAATTGGATCACCTATTCTTCCCTCAGTTGTTCCATGTAGTGCCTGCATCTCCTGTTCTGTTTTTCTCAACCTTCTGCTCTGTTGCTTCCCCTTTTCCTTCTGTTCCCCGAGGCCATCTCTGAACACCCGGGAAGGAAGTGTCTTAAACTGCTGAAGCCTCTCTCCATTTTCTCCCTTTCCCACTGTTGAAGGGTAACCAAATGCACGTTTTAAGGTGGTTGGAGTTTGGGGAGAAAAGTAGTCTCTGGACTGACACCAAGCCTACAATGCTTCATCCCCAAAGGGGAATTTTTAAAAAGCTGCAAGCAATTGAAAACAGAATTTACATTGTGACTGTTATGTGGGGACAGGGAAGGCTTTTGGGAAAAAAAACAAACAAACATGGAAACTGACCCAATGTTGCAAGAATCACAAGAAGTGTCACTGTAATAGCTGCAAATGCTTCAGCAGTGATCGTAGCCAGGAGTTAAAATGAGGTTTCTCCTGCAGCATCTTTCCTACTCAGTGACTGTTGAGCCTTTCTCCTCTGAGTTTGAGCCCAGATATGGTATGGAGACAAGATGGCCTCTTCTGCTGCCTCTTCCAAAAGCAGCATGTGAGATGCAGCAGGAAAGGGAAAGTTCTTTGGTCCTGTGGAGGTCCAATTCAGAAACTTAAGTAGAGGCCCCAAACGTGACCTTTCATTAAAAACCAAAACATTGCAATGCTTTGAGAATGCGAAGCTAAAGATTCAGATACTGTGAGTAAAAAATAACAACCATGCAGTGCTTTACTGGTCCAGTTTAAAACCTCATTAAACCATTGTGAAGTTGCTGTGTAGACCCTTAAGGTCTGTGGTCTGCGACTCGATCTGAAGGCAAACTCTAAAAGTGACATTTTCTCCGAGGCAGATAAAGATCAAAGCCTCTCTCTGAGATTCAGAGCCATGCGGTTATGGTTTCGGCAACAATCAGTGCATATGGAATGATGTGGGTAGCATCCTTTCTAGCCACTTCTTGATTCCCACACCAGGCTTATTTTTAGACCTGGATGAGCTGGGTGAGCTTTGGCAGCAACTCGAAGCCTGTTTTGGATTGTCAGTGGGAGGTGTTTTCTTCAATCTTTTGGAGAAGGATTTGTAAATAAGGTACAGGTTTGTCCTGTGACAGGCAGAGTGCCAGGAGCCTGCCTTGGCTGACGGAAGCTGGCTGGTCAGACAAATTGTTTTGGGCTGTATGGTGAAGTCAGGCCTGCCAAATGATCAGGAATGTGATGCAGGAGACTTGAGTGTTGAACCATATTGAGCAGGGTGCCCCAAGCTGTATGAGATGGTGGGGGGCTGCAGAACCTGCTGCCAGAAGCAGCTAGCACATGGCTATCCTGTTTAACCCCAAAAGGCAGTGGGATAAATATGTTTGAGTTATTTTAGTCTGTGAATAATGGTTGAAAAGCAGGGGAAGTCAGGAAGAGTTCTGAAGCCTGAGTTTGTCCTATCCTGGAAAGGTTCTTCTCAGCCACATCCAGAGTTTAAATTTATTTGCTTGAGAGCTTCCATAAAGAAAAATATTGTTTAACAAAAAAAGCATGTCTGAAAATTCAGGCAGATCACTCCAGGCTACTAGGATGGGGTTGAATGTTCCCATGTCAAACTTGTAATCAGCTTGTAAGCTTTTGTAAAATGCTTATTACAGCCTCGGCGAATAAGAGCAGTCCCAAGAGCTCAGAAGTCTTGAGTAGCCGGAAGGAAAATTATAAAAGTATTTATTTTATAAATACTGTGCTTGTATGTTGTTTTCGTTTTTCACTGTGGTACAGGGAGAGTGAGAGGTGGTTTGGAGAGGATGATAGCGAGGGGAAGGTTGAAGAGTAAAAATGCTGACTCCTACGCTAGTAATAAAGTCTAAGAGCTCTGAAGCCAAATCTCTCCTCTTTACTAGTCTCAGTAACAAACAGGGAAAAGCATTCAATGGGAAATCATGAGGGAGGATCTGTGTCAGAAAAATGGAATTTACTTGCTCTCAGCTCCTCTGAAAGGTTTGAAGCCTGAATGCTTAACTGCACAAACCTATGGGGAGATGGGGTTAAGGAATGTAGGATGGATTCAGGGACATTCAGGACCTTTCAGCAGATCTTTACAGTTATTCCTGACCTGGTTTATGGGGAAATTTTTCTTGTCTTGAGGCTGACTCCCTCATATCACATATAGGATAAAGACAGAAAATGCTGTGTGCATTCTTGTAGTAGATAACCCTGTAGTGGCAGGTTTTTTGATTTTACTTCTTTTCCCCTGGGGTGAAGGAGAAATTCTTATGGGTATGTCAGCCAACTACAAACATGCAGGCCGAAGAAGATGTTTTTAAATATAAAGGAAAAGAAAGGATGTGATTTTTTTTTTTTTCCCTTTTTCTGGTCCTTGGTGCCTAAGGGCTCAAATTAGTGGCGCTTTAATTTATAAATACACAGCTGAATTCGCTTATTACTCAATATTTTTGCACAACTATGCAGTGTTTTAAAAGCAGAACTGAGTCAAAATCTTTTCAAAGAAACCTATGAGAGCTGAGCGTGCTGGATTGTTCTGGGAGGTGGTTGGAAGTCCTTGCTCCCTTTGACACAGCCTAGTGGGTTTTTAGTCTGCTTGTCTTTTTTTCATGTCTGGTGTGGTTTTATTTATGTTTACTAAAAGGTTTTTTTTTTTCTTCCTGTTTGTTTTAAGAGAATTCTGGGTTCTACAACGTTGATAACTCTTTGTATCCAAACGAGCAGCTCCTGGCAGACCTGCAGCCTCACAGTGTTCCCAGTGGTGCTCAGGGAAGGTTGTTCTCAGCATCAGATGAGAATGGCTTTGGGATACTGTGAGGAAACAGACCCACCCATGGTGTTCACAGGAGACCTTACTGCTGTGAGGCTGGAGGTACCCAGGCGGCTGAGAAGGTCAACAGCATCCTGACTTATATCAGCAATTGTGTGGCCAGCGGAGCTAGGGCAGTGATTGTCCTCTCATACTTGGCACTGCTGGGTTCAGTTTTGGAACTGTCACTCCAAGAAGGACTTTGAGGTGCAGGAGCGTGTCCAGAGAAGGGTAGTGAAGCTGGTGAAGAATCCAGAGCACATGTCTTTTGAGGAGTGGCTGAAGGAACTAGCGTTGTTCAGCCTGGAGAAAGGAGGTTCAGTGGAGACCACCACACTCTCTGCCACTCACTGAAAAGAGGCTGGAGTGATGTGAAAGTTGGTCTCTTCTCCCAGGTAACAAGCACTGGACAAGAGGAAGTGGCCTTCAGTTGTAGTAGGAAAGTTTTAAGGAAGACATTAGGAAAAATTTCTTCCCTCGAAGGGTTGTCAAGCCCTGGATCAGGTTGCCCAGGGAAGTGCTGGAGTCACTGTCTCTGGAGGGATTGAAAAGCTGTGTAGATGTGGTGCTAAGGGACGCAGTTTAGTGGAGGACTTGGCAGTGTTGGGTTAATGGTTGGACTTGGTGATCTTAAAGGGTCTCTTCTAACCAAGACAATTCTATGATATCTCAGTGAAACTGATTTACCATTTCACTGAGCCGTTGCTAAAATTTTGTTTTGCTCTTTCTTATTCCTATGGCTGATCTCTCTCAATGCTCTCCATAGGGCTCACTGTACCATAGTGAGATAGGATGGAAACTCTACTGCAGGGGAAAAAAAAAGGTGGGGGGCGGGTGAGGAAAACTTGTTCTTTTTTCCCTGCTGTTCTGTATTCTGTGAGTGAAGTCCTGTTGAGGTCAGGCAGGCCTAAAAGTTGGTGTTTGTTGGCCAGGGTAGTGGGTGAAAGAGAGCCTGCACAGACTGCTCTGAAGGTTGCTGAAGGAAATGTGGGTCCAGCACTGACAAGGACAGCAGGACCCAGACATTGTGGGTGTCTTGTGAAACACAGCTGCATTTCTTCTAACTGATCATGGAATCAGCTCTGTCCAGGCCAGTGCAGCCCAGCTTCATGAGTAGTTTCCTTCTTCAGGCTCCTCATTTCACAAGGCAGCAGCCATGCTTCCGGTCTAGTCAAGGATGCCCCTGCTGTGAGGGTTGGTCTAGATGACTTTTGGAGGTCCCATCCAACCCAGACCGTTTGATTCTAGGATTTTGGCAATCTCCAACTTGATTTCTCGATGACATATCCGTGGTTGACTCCTGTTCGCAGGATGGGCAGACTTTAATTTGATCATTTGAATTTTGGGGAAATGGAGATGTGGGGAACAGAGAGGCCGAGGCAGGCAGTTATAATAAAGAACATCATATGGCAAAATGGGAAAAAAGAACCAAACACTGCTGTCTAACATGAGAAGTGTCATGAACAATACATCACTCTTTTGACGTGGTGTGTTTCTGGCACTCCTGCTTGCAGCAGTCAGAACTGTGTGTAACAACAGAGCCACGGGTTCCCTGCAAAATTCACATCTCGACTGATTTGCCCCATTGGATCAGAGCTCTTTTTGCCTTAAAAGCACATAGAGCACTCTTGTGTTTACGATCAGGCTGTGGAAATGTCAAGGCTAATTAGACTCGTGGGCTCCCAAGTGAATAAGTGCATCTTTTAAAGAATATCCTGTTGAGATCAACAGAGTAAGATGTTGGCATGATCCCTTGCAAATTACTTAAAGGAAAAATGATAATAAAAGGAAAGATCTAATAATAGAAACTCGAGATGGGATAAGCCTGTTAGTCCACCTCATCCTTTCTACATTGGCAAAAATTACTTTATATATTCTATTGTGGAATGAATCCTTTTTTTGTTGAGTCCAGTTCCAGATGCTTGAATACTGGAACCTCCAATAATTGCTTCCCTTAAAGGACTGCGTTTTCTGCCTTGTCTCCTTTCCTACTCTAAATTTCATTCTCTTCAGTTCTCTGAGGTGTGAATTTTGTCCAGATACTGAAGTTCAATTTTGTTTCTAAATCATCTGTGTATTGCATTCTATCTTTGAAAGTGACATAGAAACTGGGGAGCCAGAGCCTCCCTAAAGTGAATGTGAGTTGGCTTCTGGTCTAGACATGGTTCTGGATCCTTACATCCCTCAGACAAGCCACATTTCCTCTGTCCATGTCTGCATTTGCACAGCATCAAGAACAATACTGACCTTATTTAGAGCTCCTGCATGTTGCATCAGCAAAAGTAGATCATATGCCTTGTTTCTGCACAGCCCGGGCCAGGTTCCTGCACCCCTGCCGAGCCCCACTTCAATTAGCAGGACTCCAAGTGGCAAGAGAGCTCTGCAGAAGTTTGTTCATTGTGAGGATGCTGGAGACTTGTTGATACCATTGACCGTGATTGTCAGGGAGGTTTAAGACTTATCTGCAGTTCTGGAAAAATGCAGATCGTTAAAATGAGCCCAAATCTCTCTGTAAATAAAAGGATAAAATTTAGCATTAATGCAAAGCACTCCCTACTGAATTAAAGTTTGGGTTTGAATGATTTTAATAAGGATCTCCTCAGGCTTGAAGGCAAATGCTTGTCTGTAGGGGAAACCAAATCTTGTTAGCTCATTCTCTTCAGTGAAATCCACTCATTTGGTGTAGTTCAGCTAGTGCTCCCAAAGCATTTGAAGATCATCAGATAACCCTCTTGACCTAAAGAAGGGAGAGTGCCATGGAGAAAGGCATCATTAATGACTTGGGAAGGCTAATTACAACATGCTTTTGCTGTTCACCCCTCCCTCTCTGACCTTCATCATCCTTCTGAATCACTCTCTAGCAAAGCCTCTTTCTTGCTCTTCAGTGTGCCTTGCCCCTTTTTGCTTCTAGAAAATGCTGAGTGTGAGACTGTTGGACGTTGAGAGACAGGTGTAAGGAGTCTGTGAGGAGTAAAAAAGAAAAATAGGTTTAAGCACCAGTGAGGGAAGCAAGGGGTAAGGAGACAGTTGAAAAAGGAGATAGATGTCTACAGGATAAGAAACTAAAAAAACATTGCTGGATCTAGGCCCGTTCTCAAATATTGCTCATTGCAATAGTTGTCTGATGCCTTGTCCCTGCCAGCTGCTTTCAGAAATGGTTAGTGTGGAGGCAGAGGGAGCAAAAACCTGAGGTAGAACAGGGGCTCCATTTATCCTCCTGTCCTAAATCTTGAAGCAGAGTGGGTGTGTATAATTGAGGAGTAGACAGTTAGGCCAAAGGAGGAGGCAGCTGTGTGAACTGAGCAACTCATTCTGAAAAGAAGATGAAGCCAGATCAGACTACACGGTGACAGATGGCCCACATCAGAAACCAGATGGTCCCGTGAGTCCCACAACTCCAGCTATGGAATAGCTAGTGGAGGAGGAGCCCACAGTGCAGTCCAAAATGTTGCTACACTCTTATGTAAGGCCCACTTATGGTTTGTAAGCCATATTACATCTAGAAGTCCAGTTTGAGATGGCTGATTCATGTTATATGGCTATTAAGAAAATTTTCTTCCTTGAAAGAGTTATCAAGCCCTGGAATAGGCTGTCTGGGGAAGTGGTGGATACATTTAAAAGATGTGTAGATGTGGTGCTGAGGAACATGTTGGACTTGATGCTCTGAAAAGTCCCTTCCAACCAAAATGATCCTATGGTGTTATAAACCAGTGTGATTGCAGGAAGGGTGACAAATCTGAGACCCAGCACGCTTTCACAAGCATGTCTACATGTAGCTCATCAGCAAACATGCCTCAGTGGCTTTCAGGCAAACTGGCTATGTAGGTGGACCTTGCACGATGCTAGTGCTCAGTTAAGGTTTTACTTAAGTGATTATGTGCACAGATGATTCTCACATCATACCATCATGAATAACCATCTGCTTGTTTACAAATGCTGCAACCCCCTTTATCTCAAACAACCTCTCTGTTCTGCAGTGGTCCACCTCATGGACCTGTGTGCTGTGATGTAGAAGTTGCTCTGTAATTGCAGCAAAGCAGAGGCTGCAGAGCAGCTACAGCTGATTGTCCTTCCCATCTGTGGCATGTATAATCACTCCAATATCAATAGTAATCTATGTGTTTTTCAACTCTTACTATATCTGCATCTGTGAGGTCTTGTCTTTTCCTTTCTTGGAGGCAATAAGAACCATCCAAGACTTGGAAAGCTTAAAACATGAACTGAGAATGACGTGAAGGGAAGCAGATTTATGGCTGAAATGTCCCACTAATCCAGCCCCCATCTGTTTGGTGCCCTGGGAACAGATTTCAAAGTGGTTCTGAAATGCTAATCTAGTAGTGAAATCCTGCTCCACTGTTAACGTCAAGTTTACTCAGAGATGTTTTGTACATATGTGAGTACACCAAGACTTGCTGGGAGGGATGTGTGTGTGTGTGTTTTGGACACCGGGCTTTCAAATTAAAAGCTTAAAATTCTGTTGGTCGTTAGGGCAATGTACTATCCCAATATCTCAAGTGCAAGCCCCTTCCAAGAGTGCATTAAGCAATGCCACTAATTTGTCAGCAAATTAAATACAAAGGCAATAGACTCTGGAGCAAATAGCATTGGCTGGCACTTAGCTCAAATGGAGAGAGGTTTTCCCTTCATCGTTAAATCTGGTACTTTAGGAGTAGTGATTGATAGCTATTAAAAGCACTAAAACTTGAAAGCATTAGTCAGTTTGTTTCTCAGACAAGGCTGTGTTTGAGGTTTGGAATTTCTGTGTCCTGTCTGAACTGTGGAAGTGTGTGCCAAGGAATCCTTTCTTGTTTGGGAGCTCTGATCCCAGTGCTCATCTTCTCTATCTCTTACCTCAGACGCTGAAGGCATTTGAAACACGGTTCCCTTATTTCTGAAGCACCTGCATTAAATGTACTGAAATGAAGTGTCCTTAATTAAATTGTTTGTAGGTCTGGTTTAGTAACCGTCGTGCTAGATGGAGGAAACAGGCAGGAGCCAATCAACTGATGGCCTTCAACCATCTGATCCCAGGAGGATTCCCACCCAGTGCCATGCCAACTTTGCCAACGTACCAGCTCTCAGAGCCCTCCTATCAACCCACCTCCATACCGCAAGGTACAGTAGCCCACAGGTACTTGGGGAAATAGTGTCATTGTGGGGTTTTTGTGTTGATCCATTGTGGAAATATTTTCTTCTCTAACATAGGGAAAGGGAGGGTGGATAAATAAGTGATCCCAGCTGTTCATCTGAGGGTGGAAAACCAGCTCTTCAGAACATCTCATTTCATATCAGGTAGCAGCAAGTGTTAGAACAACAAAAAATTGTCTTAATATTAACAGAATTCTGCAAGCTTTGATGGATTTGGAAGAGGAGCCTTTAATTTAGGCTCTGCTAGATTTTACTGTTAAAGAAAAAAGTGTACAGGTGAGATCTTACTGAACAAGTTGTTCTGCTCTTCTTGCTCCCTTCTTGAGATCTGCCTCTCAACTGTAGGTGAGGTGAATGTTCTTATTAAGGGCATGTTTCCAAACCCAGGGCTTCTCCCACCCATTGCTGCATTCACTACAAACCACGGTATAATTCCTGTGCTGTGACCAGGAAGGGAAAGCCTGTTACCAGTCTTTTAAGTAAACAAGAAGTTCCTTTATGTTTTGTTTATATAAAATATTGCCGTATCAATTCTGAACAGCATCTGCCCGCTAAGGCTTGTCTGAAATCTGCATGTATCTATTGTTAGGATTTCTTTAGTCTATTAAAAATATTCATGTTGTTGTACTGGCCAGGTAAATGTCTAGCAATATCAAAGATTTACCTTTCCACTGAGCCAGTATTTAGATGCAAGTCCTGATGCAATTCTGTCAAGCTTCATTTCACATAATGGACGTATTATGCCAGAGAAAAAGGAGGAAAACATCTCAACATGTTTCTTTTGCTTCTAGCCGTGTCTGATCCCAGCAGCACTGTCCACAGACCTCAGCCTCTCCCTCCAAGCACTGTACACCAAAGCAGCCTCCCTTCAAATCCAGAGAGCAGCTCTGCCTATTGCCTTCCCAGCAGCAGGCATGGATTTTCCAGCTATACAGACAGCTTTGTGCCTCCGTCCGGGCCCTCAAATCCCATGAACCCTGCCATTGGCAATGGCCTTTCACCTCAGGTCAGTCCTGTGTTTTCAGACAGAGGATTTGCTGTATACCAGAACCAAAGAGTCTATTCCCTCAGGCCACTGTATAATGAATTGCCAAATTTAAACCATAATGTATTCTTTATACAAGCCACATGATTTTAGTTTGCTAGCTTCCTTCTTTTCTTATTTTTTTCCTCCTCCTGGCTGAATCAAGAGTCACAGCTTATATCTAATTTCAAGTGATTTATAATGTAATCATGCAAGCTTCGTATTTACGTTCAGTTGTTAAGCACTCGTAACATCCTGCTCTTCTCCTGAAGATCTAGGGCTAGGTGTGGAAAGCAAATCGTGTAGTTTACTGTGAATAAAATATCTTTTTGAGGTACCTTCACCAAGGTCTTAATGAGTGGACCAGGAAAATAACAGACAAGTGGTAGGAGAATTGTTCCGACAGCGAGCAGTGTGCATTGAGATGAGCTCTAATCGAGTTATAAATACATAAATTAGGAGTAATACTGCTCTCTGGCAATAGAGAACTGCATGAACATTGTAATTGTTTTTCTAATTTGCATGAGCTCCTTTTCGGAAATCATGTTAATAAATTGCCTTGGTAATTGCGTGTCAAAAGGTTGGTTAAATTTTCCTACATGCGGCATCTGTCTGAAGCTGACGTTATTAGTCAAAGGCTGAAGAGATGGTAGGTTATTTTATTAGTCTGGACTTTGCCCAGGTGCTTGGGAAGAGCTGTCCACTAAATTCTGAGAAGTCACAAAGAGGATGCAATCTATAATTACAATCAGGAATCTCTTCAGGGGTGAAAGTGAGAGTTTGAACAGCTTTATCTGCTTTCTCCTCTTTTTTTTTCCTCTCAGTGGTTAGAAAAACAGAGGGAAGCTCAGAATGACACAAATGAAAAGTGAAAAGACAATTATACTCAATTACACACTAATCACTGACTATCACCACTGCCTAAGCAGGGAGAGGGCATTCTAATAGGCAGAAAATGAGATTTTAATGGCACAAAGGGTGGCCAAAATAACGACTCGGATATCTTTGCCTCCTTCGTTTTCTTCAACTTGTGGTTTGCATCTCGGGAGTACAGTTCCTGGTTCCTGTGCAACGGTGATAACTCTGTGCAGCTGAAAAGTTCAAAGGCATCGGAGTTGAAAAGAATGAATAACAAAGGCAATGGAATAAACATTTTTGCCCAAAGGCAAAAGTTCATAAACCTTTTTTTTGTAACAGTAAATGTAATTAAGTTTCACAGATTCCTATAGCAGAGAGCGGGGTACAAAACTTTATGGCTTGAAATCTCAAGAAAAAAAAAATAGTACCAACAGGAAAACAAATGGATGTGTTTCCAACAAGACTTGAATGGGTTTGATTCAAAAGAACTCTAATTTCTAAAATGTAATCTCCAACAAAAGCCATAATATTATGTCGGTGGCTTCATTTATTTATTTGTTAATGGCCACTTTTTGCAGTGTGCAAAGCTCTCTCTCACAGATACCTTTCTGGGATTCAGTGTTATTCCGTCAGAAGTAGTTGTTAGTGTCAGCTTAAATGTGTGTTGGTTCTGGTGGTGAGAAATGTGGTTTTTAAATTTTAATTTTTATTTTTCTCCCCACAAAGCTTTTATTGTCTGTGACACAGAAGTGGAATGCAACAGCAAAGAAATCTTGTGATGTCTGGGAGAAGTGGGACAAAAAAGTGAGGCCAGGTTTCTTCCCCTCCCCAAAGTCTTGTTGATTTGAGGTCTGATATAATCAGAAGGATATCCTAGAGCAGATTAGGTGACTTTAATCAATTACTGGGCTTTTTTACACCCAGCTCTGAAACTTCAGTAGTTCTGGGCTTTTTAACTTAGACTTCTGAAATCTTTTTCTACCCCAGTGTTACTGCCAGTGTCCTGCAGCTCTACCAACAGATTTAGGAGGATATTGATCATTTAGGAGCTAAAATCACTGAATGTATGCAGGAGATTACTTACATCCAGTTAAGTTTTGAACAGCTTCTTGGCAACTGAATGATTACTTTCACTGGCTTATTAAAGATCCTTCCATCAAGAAAAAAAAGAGCCCTAAATTCATACAGGTAGTACCAGCTGCTCCTCTAAAGCAGTTTTAGGGTCTAAACGGTGACTTGATTTGTATAAAATGGGTATGTGTATAAAGTGATGTAACACGCAGGAGTGATACAGCCTCAGATAGCTTTTGTACGTGTAGCAAACTGTGGGACTATAGCAGAACGGTGAATGTCTTTATGCCCAGAAACACCCTGGATGTTGGTCATGAACATTGTGACATTTCTGTGTGTGACATGAAGGAGCATCCTCTGGTCACACTTCACCAGATTTCTTCCTGCATGTGTTGAGGTGGTGGTGGCCAGCAAGTCAGGATTTCATGGAGCTAGAGAAACAGGAGTTTTCCTGCTGAGTGGGCATGTTGCAGTGCCCTGCTTGTGTGCGTGGAATTTAGATGAGGAAGAAAGAGGGTCTTTTTACTAGCCAGTGGGACCACAATAAATCTGGGTGTGTGAGCAATTAACATAATGTTTCCAGCCATCCATGTCTTCCTTGCAGATCCTGGACACTGTGTGTGAAGCTGAATTTACGGTGACTTAAGCAGAAGAGGGGGGCTTTGTCTGAAGCCCAAAAAATCTTTTGTTATTTAAAAAAAAACTCCTCAAAGTGCAGAATAAAATCTAATATTAGGATTCACCAGATCATATTCTTGCTAGACTTAAACCCCCTTTTTCTCTTTAACTTAAATTTATTCCAAGTGAGGTTCTGACTTGCAGACAGGATGTTTTCTTTCTAACTTTGTTCTCAAATACGGTAGAAAAATACATTGTGTAAGGCAAGCACTGAGTGAAGGCAGAAGACAAGCAGAGATGGTTAGGGTGCTGTAATTTCTTTTTTTTTTTTGTTGTTGTTGTATTAATTTTCAATTTAGAAGTTAGAGGTCTGTGTGTCTTGGTTTAGGAAGCAGAATGCTCCATAGCATACCTGTCTCGCAGGCTGTTGCTCTTTAAAAGGATAAGAATAGAATGAGCTCCACCTCATTGATATTTAGCACTTTTAACACCAAAACAACATCTGCAGATCTCCTCCAGACAACTGATTATTCTTTTTGTCTGTCTGACTTACTTGTTGCTAGCTGGCTGTGGTGAGAGAATCTCTGTATTATAGCCCTGTGAACGGCGGGTCTTTGCGGGATGAAGCAGGGAAATGATAGGTTCATTTGTATTTGATGAAAGAGCAACTCAACTGCAAGCACACCATCTCAGCTAGAGCTCCTTAAATATGTCAGAACGGAGATTATTAGTGTGTAATATATGTAAATTGCATATTTTTATGTTTTCTATGCCTATTATGCAGCCTCTTGGCTTTCATGAATACATTTATAGGCAATTTCATATTTCCTTTTCAAATTAGGCTTCAGTTGCGCAGTGTAGTTTCCTCTAACACATATTTGTTAACTCATAATTATTAGGGGGTAGAATATCTGTTAATGTGTGTAGAGGATCTAACTGTGCTGCTGACCTGGCACATCTGTTTGTGATCCTGGCATCAATGGTCATCACTGGTTCTTCAATGTGGGGCAGAAGAGTGGCTTCAAAACCCCTTGTCTAGCAACTACAAGTGCATGTTCTTACAAGAAAGCAGATTGTTTTTAAGACAGAGTATCAATATTTTGAACTGCTTCATTTAAGATAAGGAAAAAGACTTTTCCGCTCTACATGGGCATCGCCTGACCTTGCCATGTGCTTTTTATTAGCGCAAAGCAGCACACTGCCCCACACCAGGCAGATCAGGCTTTTTGCTGGCTTGGAAATGTGCTATGTTTGGCTATTGGTGGATTCACTTGTTGCTGCCCGTGAGGCCACTTGCTTCCTGTATTTAACCTGTAGGATGCCCAGGCATAACTAGTATGACAGTGTTATGTTTGTACTGGAAAAAGAACAGATGTGTGTAATCTGTCTCCTGCTGCACATAATTAATTTTTTTTTTCCATGCCCTCTAGAAAACCTCTCAACTCTACTTTTTCCTCTTGTCATCTTCCCCCATAATTGAGTCAAAGCAGTAGCTTTCAAGGTTGCAGCTTCAAAACGGGAAGTGGCTTAAATGCTGAGTGGGTTGCATAGAACATCATAACAGGCTTTAACCAAGTTTGCCCTTCTTGTGCTATTACCTGGAGCTCAGGAGGAATCTTGATAAGAAAATTCCAATCTTTTCCATGAACAGTAGTAGAGATGCAAGCTGTTTCAAGGTTTCTTTCTTCTCCTGTCAAAACATTTCACTACCTGAGTTTAAGAATTATCCCATAACTCTTTGCTGAGATAGATCTTGGGCAATAGGCTTCTCTTAAGTCTTTGAGAGCACTTGGTTTTCATTAACCTGAGGTATGGAGCTGATGGCAGCTGTCGAATCAGTTAGATATGTTCATATTGTCTTGTTAACTCTGATTTTAAAGGAAACACAGGAACCACTGGTTAAAGCCTTGCATTCCCTCATTAAATGGGACAGGAGAGGAAAGAAAAGCAACTAATAATTTATTATACTTTTTCCTATACCTTCTTTCCAATTACTGTCCAACCAGTTGCCCACAGAAACATTCCATTTGGATCTCAGTCCCACACCAGTGAAAATCTCATGACCTTTGTCATAACGAACTTGGCTTTGAGAGCTCTTTGCTTAATGACCCAGGAACGTGAGACAAAGCTCAGGGGTTCCTTGGTAAGGAATAAAGTTAAATCACACAGTATTATTGTCATGGACACAAGTTTTTGTGGGTTTATTAATTTATTTCTCTGGTTTTGGGATCCAAATTTTGTAATTGTTATTGTGCCAGAACAATAATATTTAATATTTGTGTGTTTTTGTTTTTGTTTTTTTTTTTTTTAATACCATGGTATTTAAAATATTATAAATGTATAGGTAACACAACATCTGAAATAGATTAATATAACAAGAACAATACATAGGTGATCATACATTTCCAGTGTCCACCTTGACTTCTGTCTCTGGATGTTCTTCCCTACACATTCCCAGCATGCCTAAAGGTTGGAATAGGTGAGGCTACAGCCATAAAAAAAAGAGATCTCCTCTTAGAGCTCAGAAATCTTACATGGAGACACAAAAAGCTGTGAACATCTTTAAAAAAGGAAGCCAGTTGTGTGTAACATCAGGAGAAAATAGAATAGAAAAAAATAATAAAAAATCCAACCCAGATATCTTAAATAGACAAATCTAAGAATTAAACAATAGAATTGTGTAGACTGCAAGAGAACTTTAAAATCATTGAGTCCAAGCATTAACCCAACAATACCAAGTCCACCACTAAACTGTGTCCCTCAGCAGGGTATCTACATGGCTTTTAAGTCCTCCTAAGGATGGTGATTAAACTACTTTTCTGGACTTCCACTTTTAGGGCTTGACAAAGTTTTCCAGAAGGAAATTGTTCCTAATGTCCAACCTAAACCTCCCCTAGTACACCTTGAGGCCATTTCCTCTCATCGTATTGCTTGCTATTTGAGATAACAAACCAACACTCCACCTCACTCCAAACTCCTTTCAGGGAATTGGAGAGAATGAAGAAGGTCACCTCTGAGCCTCCTCCTCTTTAGGCTAACATTCCTGGTTCCCGCAGCCACTCCTCATGAGACTTCTTCTCCAGACCCTTCACCAGCTTTATTTCTCTGTTCCTGCACTTCAATGTCCATCTTGTAATGAGTGGCCCCAAAATGAACCCATTATCTGAGTAGAGGAGAACGATTGCCTCTCTAGTCCTACTGGCCACACGGTTTTGATACAGAAAAATTACATGGTGTATACGAAACATCAGGTTCTTGGTTTTCTTCACACTTAAAAAGATTTCTTTTCCTCTGAAATAATCTGTACCATTTAGAATGTGCACAGAGTGAGTATTCACTGTCACTGTGGTCTTTAAGATACTTTTTTGCTCCATGTAGATGTTCAATGTAACCCACTTGTTAAGTGGAAGTATGAGTCTGTCCTTCAGAGACTAGAAGCTTGGCATGGGCTCATGAACTTCATTACAGAATTAGAGTTTATAAAATAGAAATATCAACAGGAAATTGAATACTTGCATATTTATCCAATTAAGGACTTATCCACAAATGAAGACTTTGTCATGAGTCATCAAAGATGGCTTGCTGAGGTCCTTTACATTTTAGATTTCAAACGAAAAAGAAAGTGCTATGGTGGTTTTAGTACCTGAGTTGGTGAAAATTGTGAACTGCAGTGGGATCAGGAAGAGCTGAACTTCCTTATTGGGCTCAATTTCCTCCAACATTTCCTGCCTCTTTAGAGAACTGGTTTATTTTTACCTTCATTTTTTGCCAGGATATCAGTAGTGGACAAAATTTTCTTATAAAAGCAAGACTGAGTGCTGAGTCAGAAGGCAAAGTGGCTTTGAATGGTCAAAATAGCCAAAAAACCCACTTTTATTTGTCCCCAGTGTTAATTTGCCTAATGATAGAGGCCCAGGTGTGCTCACTAATAGGAACCGCATGAATAAACCCTTCCTTACTGGTTGGATTCCTCCAGTTGTTATAGTCCAGTATCTTGCCCTGTTACTCTTCTACATTTGTGGATGACTTTTTGCCTCTACCTATATTTGTGGCCAGCATGTTGAGAGAGTTGGTTCTACTCCTCTGGTCTGGTGAGAACCCACTTGCAGTGCTATGTCCAGATCTGGAGCCCTCAGCACAAGGAAGACATGGACCTGTTGGAGAGGTTCCAAAACAGGCCACAAAGCTGAACTGAGGGCAGGAACTCCTCTGCTGCGAAGGCAGGCTGAGAGAGTTGGGGTGGCTTTGGCATGGAGAAGGCTCTGGTGAAACCTTATTCATAGAATCACAGAATGTTAGAGGTTGGAAGGGACCTCCAGTGATTGATCATCCAGTTCAACACTGCTGCGTGAGCAGGATCATCTAGGGCAGGCTGCAGAGGAACTCACCCAGGCAGGTTTTGAAAGTCTCCACGAAAAAAGAGACCCCACAACCTCTCTAGGTAGCCTGTTCCAGTGCTCCATCACCCCACCCTCACCATAAGGAAGTATCTCCTCGTGCTGAGGTAGAACCTTGTGTGTTACAGATCATACCCATTGTTCCTTGTCTCATCTCTGGCCACCACCAAAACCAGACTATCACCTTCATCTTGATACCCACCCCTCAGATATTTATAGACTGTGGTAAGGTCCCCTCTCAGGCTTCTCTTCAAGACTAAATAGCCTGAGGTCTCTAAGTCTTGTTTCACAGGAGCAATGTTCAAGTGCTGCAATCATCTTCATAGCTCTCCATTGAGCTCTCCACCAGCTTCCTGTCTCTCTCGAACTGAGGAGCCCAAAACTGATACAGTATTTCAGACATGGTCTCACGAGGGCAGAGTAGAGGGGCAAGAGAACCTCCATAGACCTGCTGGACTTGTGGTCTTTCAGTACTTAAAGATGTCTCTAAGAAAGATGGGGACAGGTGTTTTAGCAGGGTCTGTTGTGACAGGGCAAGGGGGTGATGGCTGTAAACTAAGAAAGGGGAAAGTTATACTAGATGGTAGAAATTTTTAACACCAAGAATACTGAAACACTGGCAGAGATTGCCCAGAGAGATAATAGATGCCCCATCTGTGGAAGCCTTCAGAGTCAGGTTGTTAAGGGCTCTGATCAACTTGATTTAGTTGAATATGTCTCTGCTCACTGCAGATGACCCTTGAAGGTCTGTTCAAATGCAAAGTATGCTATGACTCTGTAGCAATTTCCTGTCTGTAAACCCAGCCATCTAGGTGTAGATCATGCAGTGGATGTGGTTGTATGGCCAAAGATTGCATCTGGTGAGAGTCTTATCCCCATGCCATCTGCCAGACAAAAAGAAAAGAAAAAAAAAACCAAAATCACTTCACGTTTATTTTGCTTTCAGAGAGAAAAAACCCACGTTGTCCCAGTTTGGAGAGAAGGTGTGAGAGATCCCAGCCTAGTGACAGCTGTTCTGATTTTCTTGATGACCAGAACCCTTCTTTTGTGTTTTTTTTCATTTGAGTTTGGGAGGAGATAGGTTCACAAGCAGAGGGCAACTCTGTCTCAAATCTAGGCTTGTCATGAATTGTTATAAGCAACACTGCCATATCCAAATATTTAAACTCATGAGCTTGTGGTCTCTGAGACTGCCCGAGAAAGTTTAAAGATGTTTCATTTTATGTATACTCTAGATATCCACTATATTCCTCATATAAATTTGTGAGTATGTATAATCAGAATCATTTACACTGGAAAAGACCTTTAATATGATTAAGTCTAACCTTTAACCCAGCACTACCAAGTCACCATTCAATCAGATACCTGGGAGAACAAACTGAGTTTCATCTTGCTGCAACTTCCCTTTGAGTATTTGTAGAGAGCGAGGTCTTCTTTCAGCCTCCTTTTCTCCAGGCTAAACAGTTCCAGCTCCCTCAGCCACTCTTCACAAGACTTGTGCTTTAGAACCTTCTCTATCTTTGTTGCCATTCTCCAGATCTGGTCCAGCACCTCCAATGTCCTTCTTTTAGTGAGGCACCCAAAACTGAACCGAATGTTGGAGGGGTGGCCTCACCAATATTGAGTCCAGGGGGATGATTCCTGCCCTGGTCCTGCTGGTCACACTGTTCCTGATACAGGCCAGGATATTGTTGACCTTCTTGGCCAACTGAGCATGTGCTGGCTTTTATTCAGCTGACTGTCGACTGACACCTCTGGGTGCTTTCCTGCTGGGCAGCTTTCATTATGTGTTTTACCTTTTCAATCATTGTGATGCTTTTTGAAGCTCTTCCTTACCACCGCAAGCTACAGGATTATCTTCTTTTTTAATTATCTTGGTAACATTACCCAGTCCTAGTACTCTGTGATCTAGCACCTGGAAAAAGACATGAGTTTTGTGACAGACTGTGAGATTGTGGTCAACATCAGTAATCTCCTGTAGATCAAAATATAATTCATGAAGAATCAAGTTATCCTCTTAATTAGCCTAACTGTAGCTGCAGCATAGCTACTGCTGATGCCCAGTAGTGCAAAATCAGTATGAGGTCTAATTTGAGATGAGCATGCAGAAAGTCAGATCATCAAATGGTCAAAGTCAGTGTACTTGCTCCTGTTTTCATTAACCAAATATATGCTTCCCAGTGTTTGTCATTTGGCATGGAAGTGCTTTGATGGGTTTCTTCATATAGTCAGCAGAAATATTAATTCATATATATATATATATATGAATCAGCACTGTGGCATGAGATCTGTATAGCTAATTAAATTTAATTACTCTTCTAAAATCTCCCAATCTAATACACTGTAACCACCCTTTTTTGTGTTCTTTCTGGTGTGATATTTTGTTTTTGAGAAATTTTTCTTCAGTGAAAATAGTTACCAGCAGGTAATGCCATTCATCTCAGAAGGAGTTGGAAATGTTCAGTGTTGGTGATGAATGAGGGTATCTGACCCACATCTGTTTTCCATTAGAATGGAACATTGCCCTGACATCGTTAGGAGCATTTGTCAAGATTCCCTGGACAGAGCTTCTGTAAATTACATGCTGCAAATGTGTCAGGGTCAGATAAGAGGATATCATTAACTTGACTAAAGTTTACTCATGATTCTGTCAGTTCAACTTAATATGTTAACTGCCAGCCATTTTCCTTGAGCTGCTTTATTAAATCTTTCATTCACCGGGCAGGAGGAGGAAAAAAAAAAAAGTAATGCTGTACCCAAAAAATATCACACATGTTCTTCTCTCGTAAATCATATTAATTGCAGGCATGGTCACCAAACACATTAAATGCAGGCATGCGTAAATGAATTAAAACATATGAGAATTTTATTGTGCCCATGGTGGGTCCTACACCCTCAAATGCCCACCATGTTGGTAGGCACTGGGTTTTGTCTAAGCAGAAGAAGCTTTGCCTCAGTTTAATGGCCTTTATATTGTTGTTAATAGAAGTGTTTTCTAGTAGCTGATAATGGCCCAGGTGTTGGATACCTGATCTTTAAAGGCTTTCATGTTCAGTTGGACATTCAGGATCACGTCCTCAGCTCCTGATGCTGTGTTGACACCGCCATGTGTCGTGTCCTCCCCCCTCCCCAAGGGGTTTGTCCCTGTGCATATTTTGGATTGCTTTGGATGTGCTGTCTTCTGTAGAGTCTGGTTATTGCAGATCATTGTTTTCTGTGCTATTCTTATTTGCACCTTTGTTTTGTGATGGAACTGTACTATTTTACCACAGAATCCTAGAATCCCATCAGGGTGGGTGTTGGAAAGGACCTCTGGGGATTGTCCAGTCCAACTTCCTACACTAAAGCAGGGTCACCTAGAGCAGGTTGCCCAGCACTACAATGTCCAGACAGGTTTGTAATATCTCCAGGGAAGGAGACTCCACAACCTCCCTGGAAAACGTGATCCAGGGTTCTGGCACCCCAGCAGGAAAGAGGCTTTCCCTCATGTTTAGGTGGATCTTCCTATGTTCCAACTCATGCCTGTTGCGCCTTGCTTTGTCACTGGGCACCACTGGAAAGAGTCTGCCCTTACCCTCTTTCCCCCTGTCCCATAGATATTGAGAAGATCTCCTCACAGTCTTCTCTAGGATAAACATTCCCAGGTCTCTCAGCCTGTCTTTGTCAGGGAGCTGCTCCAGTCTCCTCATCATCTTTCTAGCCTTCACTGGACTCTCTCCAATGGTTCCTTTTCTCTCCTGAACTGGGGAACCTGGAATTGGATCCAGTACTCCAGCTGTGGCCTTACTAGGTCAATTATATAGTCTGTCACTCACTACGTAGAGTCAAAGGCCATGTGCCAGCACGTCTGCTTTGTGTTTTGTAAGTCTGAGAACAAAACACATGTAGGCCAAACCCTCACAGACTTTTTTTTTTTTTTTCCCCAGTTATAGGAGTTATTTTTAAAAATAAACAGAATAGTGACAGCAGCATTTGGTTCTAGGTGTTAAATTAGCCCTTGATTTTAATTTAAACTCCTTTGGGATCCAGGTCAGAAAGACTGATACTGCTTTGGCTTTCCCAAAGAAATTTGGAGGGAAGTAATTTGAGTAGATTGTGTATTGAATAAATTTATTTTCTTCCTGAAACTATGAGGCCTGCTCAGTCATTTTGAACTATACTGCTTCATGCCAGCAGAAGATCTGACCTGCGAAGTCCAGACAGTGATGTGCCTCTTATATCATGAAGCTGAGAGTGATAAGCATTGTGCAGACTTGGCCCATTGATGGCTTTCTAATAGATTAGGTGAAAGTCAGTCATGCGCTTTTTGTAGTTCCTTGCATAGGTGATAAGGTCATGGCACTCACTGCACAAAATACTTCTGCCCTGAGGCTACTTCCCATACTTCTCTCAAAGCAGACATGACAAAAAATCTAATTGTTTAGATACTAATCAACTGCAGGATGATTCCAAAGGTCTCTGAAGAAGATATTTCTGAAAATATTGTGCCTTTTGACTTCAGCTTTCTCCACATCAGAGACAGAACGCTGTCAGGTCTGCTTCCAAGTGTCTATGCTCCAAAGGGTTTATTTAGGTTCACATGTTCTTAATAAAAATCACAGAACCTCAGCATAGTAGGAGTTGGAAGTGACCTCTGGAGAACACCTAGTCCAAACCCCTGCAAAAGCAGGGTCACCCAGAGCAGGTTGCCCAGGATTGCAATGTTCAGGCAGGTTTAGAATCTCTCTAAAGAAGAGACTTCACAACCTGTTAAGATCATTGAGTCCAATGACTAATTTTGTCAAGTCTGGCACTAAACTGTGACTTGGAGCACCACATCTCTGTGTCTTTGAAACACCTCCAGGGAGGGGGATTCAATCATCTCCCTGGGAGGCCTGTTCCAGTGTTTGATAACCATTTCAGGAAAGAAGTTTCTTCTAATTCTCAACCTAAACCTCTCTCAGTACAACCTGAGGCTGTTTCCTCTTCTTACTTGTAAGAAGAGTCTGAACCTTGCCTTGCTTCTACCTCATTTCATGGAGTTGTAGAGAGTGAGAAGGTCTCCCTTGAACTTTCTTTTTTCTAGGCTAAACAACCTGAGTTGCCTTAGCCACTCCTCATGGGAATTCTGCTCCCGACTCTTCACCATCTTTGTTGTCCATCTTTGGACCCACTGCAGCACTTCAATGTCCTTCTTATAGTCAGGGCCCCAAAAGTGAACGCAGTACTAAGGGTGTGACCTTGGCAGTGCTGAATACAGCAGCTATTTGTTCAAATCAAGTAGCTGTTTGTCCAACTGAAGCATGTGCGCAGGAGGGCCATGCAAGCCCAGATCATTCTCCCTGTCCTTGTTGTAACATCTTGGCAAAGGCCGGTAAATGTTGGGCTCATAGAGGTGCTGTGTGGGAAGGTAAGAGGCTGTGCACTTATTTCTCATCAACCACGTGTGCTTTAATCTCTAGTCAAACCTTGCCAGCAGAAATCTTTCCCAGAGTGACAATTTTCAACACGAATGCTTATGTTAAGCAGTGTTTTTATGGACCTTTCTCTTCAAACTCTTAACTTCAAAGGACAGTAGTTTTTCTAAGTGGGCAAAGGTTCTGATATTGCATTGTACTGAGGCAATGTCAGGTCAGTGAGGATGCTGAATTTTCAGGATTGCCTAATCTTCCAAAGGTATGAGAAAAACATTTGTAATTCCTAGAATTAAAAAAACCTCATTAAAATAATATTTAGAAATTTCAGTCGTATATCAGGAACCAGTTTTTAGAAGAAAAAGATTCAGCCTGACTATTTCAGCTTTTAGGGGACAAAATGCTATGCAAATTATGTGAGTTTTCAATCTGTGGTGATTCCAGAGGTTTTCTAAATTGCATTTTTATTAACTTCAAATTCTTTTAATAGGTTTTGTGCATTGCAAAAGTTGTTTGAAGTAAACAGTAAATATCTTATAACCTGGACCCAAATTCCTCTTCTGTGTTTATAACTGAAAAGTAACTAAAGGAAGGCTTTGGATATATTTTTTGCACAAATGCTTCTGTTTATGGAGCATTCAGTGAACACCGTCAGTTAAACTCATGGTTTTGAGCTTGGTGAAACAGAAGTGAATGTTCTAGTGCCCTGAGTAACTGAACTTCTTCCTCAGCATTTTTAGTGTCAGTGGAATATCTTGAGTGCATCTGATGCAGAAATGTTTTGTGTTCCTGAGGAAGGTATCTGGGGATCTCTTCTTGGTAAATTCTGTGCCTCTTGTTTCTGATGAGACATGAAGCCTGGATAGATCTTCTTTACTCCTTAAATCATGCTCCCTGGGTCTTGTTTCATTTATTTAAGAAACAAAGCTCAGAGCTGGGACCACAGGCTCCCTACAATAATGAGCCCTTTTCCTTTGCAACGGAAAACAAATGCAGTTCAGGAGCAGATCTATAGGAGCCAGGCAATGCAGTTCAGCATCAGATCTATAGGAGCCAGACAAGAGCATGAAGTTTAATTTATTCTTTACCAAATGGACTCCATTTGTAATAGTATCTTGTTAGCTCATCGTAAGAAGTGCAGTAAACCAAAATGCTTATCAAATAGCGTGTCAGGTATTTGTAGTGCCTTGTTTGGAGGAAGAGCAACCTGTAGATGATCAGAATACACTGTTTTGGCAGAAGCTGTACGTCACCCATCTGTTACAAGCCACAGACTCTTTCTCAGGCTTTGAAGTGCAACACTGCAGCAGAAATAAGCAGTTCTTTCAGTTGTGCTTATTCTCAAACTGTGCTCTAGAGATGTGCCAGGAGAGGAAACACACCAACCTGCAGCATGAGAAATTTCTGTGCAACATGAACGTCTCTCTGTAGCTTCCTTTGCTTCAGCTTGAAAGTGCAGGTGCTTTACAAACTTTTTGTGCTCTTCTGCTGGAAATTATGGCCCAGAGGGCTGTGCTTTTATTAGGACAGCATGTATTTTCCAGTAATCTCTTGACTGCTCTGATTTCATAACTGTTCATGTACAAGCAAATTACGAAGGAAGTCACAGCTGACTTGAAGCTGGACTGAAATGCCTGACCATTTCTATTGTGCTTTCTAACTCTGAGTATGAAGTTGAGAACTGGAGCTGGGACCAGCGCTTCTCCACATCTGTCTCTTTGCAGGCCAGCACACAGGAATTGCAGCCACAGGAGTTGTGGCTACTTGGGCTGCTCCATGTGTCCAGGGTGTTCTGAGGTCTGGGATTCTTTGTTACTTTCATCAGTAGTGTCACAATGGTCTGCTCCAAATTAATTTCATTTTAATGATTGCTCTTCTTGGGGAGATATTGTATAAGCTTTGTCACAGCTTTTCTCTCTGTGTAGATAATGCAAGACAACGTAGTTGAAGAGCTACTACTTGTTTCTCGTTCTCTTATGATTGACTCCTCAAAGAATAAAGGTCTGCAGAGATCCTAGCTGAGGCATAGGATCAGACACTCTAAAATCACATAAGTTTTAAAACTGATTTCCCATATTTGCCCTTGGCATGAGATCAACTAGGTAATCTTTAAGGTCCCTTCCAACTCAAACCACACTATGATGCTATGATTGTTTTTCATTTGTTGTTAGTTTTTACTTTGGTGGATGATACGACCAGATTCCACTTCCTCTTTGGATGGGGTACTCAAAGCATAGTTTGAATGTCATTAAGTTTGCTTGTTTTAGGAAATCAGATGATGAAGTCCCATGGCTATGTAAGTAATACAGTCCTTCTCGTATTTAAATTATTTCTGTTATTCTACCTTTTATTTTAGGTAATGGGCCTCCTGACTAACCACGGTGGTGTACCTCACCAGCCCCAAACTGATTATGCCCTGTCCCCTTTAACTGGGGGCCTGGAGCCCACCACCACTGTCTCAGCCAGCTGCAGTCAGCGGTTAGATCACATGAAGAGTTTAGACAGCCTGCCAACATCCCAGTCCTACTGCCCACCGACTTACAGCACCACAGGTTACAGCATGGACCCTGTCACAGGCTACCAGTATGGACAATATGGACAAAGTGAGTACTGAGACCTTTGCTGTGCTGTATTAATTCATCAGTCTGAACTTTGTCTAACAAAGAGAATTATGAACAGAGATTGTAAAGGCTGGCTGCTTCTTCTCTCTATAACTGAGTGGAGATAGCTGGTTGGTTGAGCGAGATTTCTGCTGCATAATTATTTTCTTAAGTGATGTCAACAACATCTTGATGTTATTAATTGTTGAGACTTGAAACCTGATTGCCATTAGGTAAAACATAAGGGTTGTCCAAAATGAAATAACCACTGGCATTCTGCTATTAGAAACACATGTTCTTAATGAGGTCAGCTCAAGAATCATTACAATGTATAATCCCAGATACATTGAGTTTTGTCAAACTTGTCCTAGGAATAAAAATATTAGTCCCTTTCCTTTGATATATCAGTATTAAATATGACAATGTCAACCTGTAGTTGGCATGGCCCCATGCTGTGAGGTTGTCACAGCATGACTTAAAAAGCTTCTCTTGCTTTTTTGCAGGTGCCTTTCATTATCTGAAGCCAGATATTGCATAAATGAACTGTCCACTTCAAGCTAAAGCTGGTCTTATTTTCCGGTCTCACTCCAAGGCTTGGATACGAGGGATCTTCTCAACACACTGCAGTCTAATCTGGGGCAGTCCCACTGAGAGAAGCAGGCTTGTTGTGTTCTCTCCAGTCATAGCTTTTAGTTGACTTTTGAAGGCTGGACAAAGCTACACAGAAGACAAAAAAACAAAAGCAATAATGAATAAATAAATGTGCCATGGTTCATTGTAACTGGCTATACAAATGAGAGCAGCATTTAACCGTGCTGCCTGGCAAAACATTCCAGTCTTTGTTGTTGAAATTAATGTGCATTGATTGGGATAAATGGAACATTCTGAAACTTGGAGCAATTGAGCTCTGCCTACTCTGACTCATCTGACAGCCAGTGCTGACTTCACTCCAACTTCAAAACTGCTCGGTTTGCGCAGCAAGGGCAGGAGGAACTCTTTTGGTTTTAGACACTGGAAACTGTCACCAAGAGGCAATGCCGCAGTCCATAGGATGCGAGGATGAGTGCAGAAGACTCCCAGAGCAACTGATTGGTTACCTTACTGTGCTTTTGTAATCATCTTGTCAATAAATGTCACTTAAAAGTTTTGCTTTGTGAAAATGACAAGATCTTGTGTACCACAAAAAGTGAGTTTTACCTTTCTGACTGTGCTTTTCCTAGTCTGTTGACTAGAAAAGCTCCTCTCTTTGAACAAACATGGGAGGAAGACATCTCCAACAACACAGCTGATTTTTCCCAACTGCCTAGCAATGTGCAATACTGTGTACCTCACCCAGGCTTTGGGGTCATCCAAAGTCTTAGAGATAGAATCAGAACTATATTTTTGCAGGTACTTTTATTTTTGCAGTACAGAATTCCTGATGGCAGAACATGAACATATATAATGGCCTGCTGGATGACTCAACGCCAGCTTGTTAATCCTGAGTTAAAGGTCACGTTCAGGAAAGGGTAGGAAGAAATGGCAACGTTTACATTTTGGTTTTTTTTAGTGATGTACAGGACCTGTATTTGACACATTTGTTTAAATTATACAGCGATATCCGATATAGAAAAAAAATATAATTCTAGGAACCAAGGTTTACAAGAAGTTTGCATTGTGACATTTTAGAATGTCAATAAATTTGTGTTTTGTGATGTCGACAGGAAGAGGAAGATGGAAGGTGACCTTATTTATTTCTCTCTATTCTTAGAACAAGGGGGGGAGGCAGAATACAAATACATTCCTTTTAGCATTAAGGACTATGAAGTAGTGAGCTAGACTAGGTGCGGTACAGAGGTTAGGTCACACATTGGTCTTAAGGGTGATGGAGAAATGAAATACTATCTTTGTTGCAGCCTCTACAACAACAGGTGTTGTTTAAAAAAAAAAAAAGCCAAACAAACAAAGTACAAGAAAACCCAAACAACAACAACAATAATGATAATAATAAAAATGTAAAAAGCTCAGTAAATATTTACTATTTATAATGATTAAACATTATGAAGACTTGCAAAGCACTGATGATTTTGTCCTAAAATGTAGTATTGTGCTAAATACATTGATACATTTTAATCTGAATATCATGAAGAAATAAACCATGTTATCTTCAATGCAAACTGTACCTGTGATGTGAGTATGTTCTGAGCACATCCTAGGGCTGCTGGTGTCTCAGGCAGCCCCTGTGCCCAACCTAGGACAAGAAAGTTGCCCTCACTACAAGAAAGACATTGAGCTGCTGGAATATGTCCAGAGAAGGACAATAAAGCTGGTGAAGGGTCTGGAGGACAGGTTGTCTCAGAATTGGCTGTGGGACCTGCGGTTGTTCTGTCTGGAGACAAGGAGGCTCAGGGGAGTTCTTTTCTCTTTCTGTAATTCCCTGAAAGGAGATTGTAGCAAGGTGGGGGTTGGTCTCTTCTTTTCAGTAGCAAGTCATAGGATGTGAGGAAATTGCCTCAAGTTGCAACAGAGGAGATTTGATTGGCTATTAGAAGAGAATTCATCACTGAGAGGGTTATCAAACACTGGAATAGGCTCCTTGGGGATGTGGTTGTGTTCTCTTGTAGTTTAAGGCTTATTGGAATATTCTAATAAGAGAAATTAGTACTTCATTGGAAGCTCAGTGCAGAATCTGAACAAGGAATGTGCTGGTTGTGAAAGAACCATAATGACAAAGTCTATATCATTCATTGGTTTGCTAAGGTATTTCTTTCCAGTTAATTTCTCTGATACACCTGAAATTTCTGTGCCAATTCACATTGAAAACTCTCATATTAATACAAATGCCCTCCTATAAAATGCTACTTTTTCTGAACTTTTCCCCCTCAATGTTGCTTTCCCTCCCCAAGGACTCTTGGCATTTGTCTAATGTCCTAGGCTGGCTGCAAAGGCCAAATAAGGCTCTTTTTATCCACTTGTAATTCCCTTGCTTTAAAATACAGGATAAAATCTTGCTTGCACAATTTTGAAATGGAGGAGGGCTGCCTGAGTGCTCCTTCCCAGGAAGAGCTTATAGTAGGATGAATACAAACTGCCACCCTTGCTGTCTGTCCTGTTCCAGAAGCTGTTAGGAGACAGACAGAGCTGTGACTTATCATAGAAATATGGAATAGTTTGGGTTGGAAGGCATCTTTAAAGGTCACCTAGTCCCCAACCCTCTGCAATCATCAGGGACACCTTTAACTACACTGAGATGCTTAGAGCCCCATCCAACCTGACCTGGAGTGTTTCCAGAGATGGGGCCTCTACCACCTCTTTGGGCAACCTGGGCCTGTGTCTCACCATCCTCAGTATAAAAAAATATCTTCCTTCTATCTAGTCTTGATCTTCCTCTTTTAGTTTAAAACTATTCCCCTTGTCCTGCTGCACCAATTCTTCCCTATCCCCACACAGTGCTGCTGAGGGGCTTTCCTGACCTAAGTTAAAGAGAGGCATTTTGGCTGCCCCATCCTCTTTGTAAACGTCTGCCAAGCACTTCCCTGTGTGAGAGGCCACTGCAGTGCAGAAGAGCCTGGAAACAAGGAGAAGGGAATCTAGTCCTCTTGCAGACAAACTGTGGAAATGATGAGCTGGAATGAGCTCTTGCCAGAAGAAGTGAGGAATCTGGGGCAGAGGGACTCAATAGTTTCCTGATTTATGGTGCTCTGCAGGAATCTCTGATAGAGCTCTAAGGATCACCCTGGGTGCTGCTGATCCCTTCTTGTTATCAATGTCAAAGTGGAGAAGGTTCTTGGGAGCCAGATGTGTTTTTCTGGAAAACAAATCCTGAACAGTGGGAAAGTCAAAGGGGTGTGAGTGTGCCATGGATATTGCATTTGACAGAAATGCCAGGGAATGGCACTGAGGAATGTGCACAGAGCAATGGAGTCCAACCCCCACATGCTGATGAGTGAACAAAGGGTGGATCTCAGGGTCCTTCATCTTAGTTTTTTGTTTTGTTTTGTTTTGTTTTGTTTTTGGCGGGGGGGAGGGATGGGGCTCAGGGGCTCAGAGGGGAGGCAGGGAGAAGGTGGTTTGCTTAATTTTAGAGAGGGAAATAAATAACATCTGCATAGCCAGCTGTCTGTCATCTAATGGTCAAAAGGATTGAGAACTCTTGAGAGACAGACTTTGATGAAACAGTATTTCTTCCTTGTGGCACAGCCATGATTTTTAATGTATTCTTTGCTTTTGAATCCATCTTTATCTAAAAATGACCCCTCTGCTCCCATCCAAATACCCCATATATGCATTTGGGCATATGTTTACATTGTAATATGTTCCTGTTCCTTTATTTGAGCATGTGCAATTTTCAATGAAAGAGCTAGGAAAAGAGTCCTTTATGATGCCACCTATTTTCCTCCTAATTTCCCATGATAATTCAGTGCATCCCATCTAAACAAAACCTATAGATAAATATTTTTTTTCTCAAGAAAACACACAGAGTTTTCTACTCAATATTGCTGAAAAGTCTTTCGTCTATCCATGCATCCAGGGTGGCCAAGAAGGACAACAGCATCTTGGCCTGTGTCAGTGATATTGCGGCCATCAGGACCAGGGCTATAATTATCTTCCTCTACTTGATGCTGGTGAGACTGTATCTTGAAAAACGAGTTCAGTTTTGGGCCTCTCACTCCAAAAAGGACATTGAGGTGCTTGAGCACATCCAGACAAGGGCAATAAAGCTGGTGAAGGGTCCAGAGAATGAGGAGTGGTTGAGGGAACTGCAGTCCTTTAGCTAGGAGAAAAGCAGACTCAGAGAAGACCTTGCTCTCTTACCTGAAAGGAGTCTGAAGTGAGGTGAGGGCCAGTATCTTCTTCCTAGTAACAAGTGATAGGACAAGAAGAAATGGCTTCAAGTTGTGCCGGGGAGGTTTAGATTGGGTATTAGGAAAACATTCTTCATTGAAAGAGTGGTTAGGTATTGGAATAGGGTGCCCAGGGAAAGTCAATGTGTCACCACCCCTGGTGGTGTTCAAAAATATGTGAATGCACTGCTGAGGGTCATGGTTTAGCAGCGGGCTTCGCAGTGCTGAGTTAATGGTTGGATTCTTGAAGGTCTTTTCCAAACAAAATGATTCTATGATTCTGTGAGTTTATGACAGACGATACTGTACAAATAGTTACGTATTAATTTTGTGCTACACTCTCATCCGTGTAAGAAATATATTCCCTCTTGTCAGAGTGCTGTTGCTTGCTGCTAACATGTAACATATATTTTTTGCTATGTCAGTGACCATGAAAGTAGCCAGTGTTTTTGATTCATAAATTCTTCTGGCCCTAAACTCTATAAAATGAATTACTAGAAGGTATCTTTGTATGAAATAATAAGAAATTAATTTAAGGCAATAGCAATGAGAAAGTTGGAACAGCTTGAATTCATAAGCCTCTTTGTGTTGTTCGTTTCAGTGCTCTGTGGCTCACTGAATAATTGCAAGGAAACCTGCATCCTGATTAGAAAAGCCCATTTTTAATTTATTTTGGCTTTTCCAATGACATCTAGATGTTGCCTAGAGCCAGAAAGAAATAATTGGGAATGATATGAACAACTACACTAAATGAAATCGCTGAATTTCTGTTCAATGAACATTAAATAGGTATTTTGTTTAGATTATGTAAGTGACATTACAAAGTTCATTCACCACAGCTTGAAAAAGTCTTGTGTGTCTTCCAGTTTATTCTGTAGCTGAGCTGCCATAAGTCAGTGCATATGGAAGCATAAGGTTATCTTAAATAATCATGAGCTGATCTGAATTTGTTCAAGATATTGTAAAGCAGCCAAAACTGCAGCCTGCTGCTGTGGTCATTGCAGGCAAAAGGCCATTTGGTCTGTCAGATTTTCGCTACAGTACTTCTGGATAGTTCATCACAGGCTGGGAAGTTCTCATCAGTATAACGGAGCAAAGTGCTTTAGCTAAATAGTTAAGTCCGCATCAAAATATTCCAAAATATTTACTGTACAAGTGGCTTTCAAAATCAGTATGTACGAATAGCACTGGTGATCAGGTCTGTTTTGCCATCATGGTTCCACAGGCAAAACTTTGCAGTGCTCACACAGTTTAAATCTTTGATTAATTAATTTATATTGCCTCAGAACTGATAACTGAATAACTTCGCGATCCAGAATGCCTGCGGATAGCTTGGGCACTGCAGCACTTTGACATGCACTGTTTATTATTCAGCTACACAGGCAATGTCATGAAAAATCATAATAAAGCTAGGAAGACACATCACATTTGACCTTTGCTGAATAATTTAATAAAGCTAGCTTGATACACAAATATGAAAGAGCAGTTGCTGATAAGAGCAGAACTATTGCTTCCTTGTCTGAGAATTGGAAACAGTTCAGGAGCTTTATTAACTATTTGGTGTCTTCATCTTCAGCACAGTTTGTCCCTTAGGCCATAACCAAATGTTAAGCTACTTGTTTCTTCCTGCACTCTCCTCCTTTCAGCACTCACAAGGGTATCTTTGCTTGTGCTGTACACAATTATGCTCTCTCTTCTTCTTAGGCCTCTATAACTTTGCACTCTGTAGCACTTATGCAAATATTTTTCTCACTGTGTTTATTCCTAAGAATCTGAAGTGCATAACCTGTAAAAAAAACCATGCTGGGCAGTGACTGGCTGGAGAGCAGCCCTGAGGAGAGGGACTTGGGGCTGCTGGTGGATGAGAAGCTCAACATGAGCTGGCAGTGTGCACTTACAGCCCAGAAAGCCAACCAGATCCTGGGCTGCATCAGGAGAAGTGTGGCCAGCAGGTCAAAGGAGGTGATTCTTCCCCTCTGGAGACCCCACCTGGAGTACTGCATCCAGCTTTGGAGCCCCTGTTACAAGAGGGATGTGGACATGCTGCAGTATGTCCAGAGGAGAGCCATGAGGATGATCAGGGAGCTGGAGCACCTCTGCTATGAGGACAGACTGAAAGACTTGGGACTGTTCCATTTGGAGGAGGCTCCGAGGTGACCTTCCAGTATCTGAAGGGGGCCTACAAAAAAGCCTGGGAGGGACTTTTTAGGCTATCAGGTAGGGACAGGACTAGGGGGAATGGAGCAAAGCAAAGGGGGAGATTCAGATTGGACATGAAGGGGAAGTTCTTCACCATGAGCGTGGTGAGACCCTGGAATGGGTTGCCCAGGGGTGTGGTTGGGACCACATCCCTGGAGGTGTTTAGGGCCAGGCTGGATGAGGCTGTGGGCATCCAGATCTAGGGTAGGGTATCCCTGCCCATGGCAGGGGGATTGGAACCAGATGATCCTTGTGGTCCCTTCCAACCCTGACGGATTCTACGATTCTATGTTTGTTACAGATACTCTGCTTAACCTGCAACACTTTATAATTCAACAGTTCAGAGCCCACTCTTATGTGGTTATCTCCTTGGTTGGTAGTGGATTAATTTACAAAGTGTATTTATCTCCAGACGTTTTTGAAATGCTGCTTTTGTTCTGCCCATCTGTCCTGATGAAGGGTCCAGGGTGGAGCAGGCAGGGAGCATCCAGCTCCTGAACAACGCCAGGCACGGTGCCTTGTTGGGGTCTTACTCTCTGCCAAGAGCATTACCCAGCATTTCACTCCACCGTCTCCACCGTAAGTCTCCTCACACTGAGAGTCAGCTTCTTTCCCTCAGGGTCATGGCTGATCCCCTTCACATCTCTTTCACACTGTGGCTTGCCACTGACCTCAAGCCCCTCTGCTCCACAGATGCCTGCCAATGAGACTTTTTTCCCCCCTCAGTGTCCATGTCAACTTAAAGATTTTTTCCTTTCATCTGCACTTTCCAAAGGCTGTGATCACCCCACTGGCTCGGTGAGGGTTGCAGGCTGAAGAAAACAGAGGCAGGGCACACTGCCACTGCTTCCACTGCCAGGCCTCACAGAATCACAGCGTGGTGAGCGTTGGGGATCAGCTAACCCAACTCCCCTGCTAAGGCAGGCTCAGCCAAAGCAGGTTGCTGAGGTTTGCAATGTCCAGGTGGGTTTGGAATCTCTCCAGGGGAGACTCCTCAGCCTCTCTGAGCAGCCTTTCTGGTGCTCCAGCACCCTCACAGGAAAAAAGGTTTATTTCCTCATGTTCAGTTTGCAGTCACTGCCCCTTGTCCTGTTGCTGGGCATTACTGAAAAGAGCATGGTTCCATCATCTTGCCCTCAGCCATTTATATATTGATAAGCATTGATGAGGTCCCCTCTCAGGCTGCTCTTCAGGCTGAGCCACCTCAGGTGTCTCAGCCTCTACCTCAGGGCAGAGCAGGGCAGGGCAGGGCAGGGCAGGG
>VWZI01022756.1:712-21822 GCA_013396835.1 Psilopogon haemacephalus
CCTTTGAACTAATTCAGAGTAAAATCACTAAAACCATTCATTCCTTCCTGCCACTAATCTTTCTGACTGATCTTCAGCTTATCTGCAGCATCATCAAGTGGTGAGATAAAGCTGGGGGAAAGGGGGAAGGTGGTAGGGGGGTTTGGTTTCCCTCTCTTGGGGATTTTGTTCTCCAGGAGGGGTGCGGTGTCTGTATTCCTTTTTTTTACTGTATATTTCTGTAAATATCTGTTATCTTGTAAATATTTGCTTGTATATTTGCATTGCTGTAAATATAAAGCTTCATTTATTAACTTTCAGTGTGTTTTTCTGAGTTTTAGCCGGGGTTTCAAAAGGTGGGGGGGGCAGGTCACTGCAAACCCACTACAGCCTCAAATGAGGGGTTTCAGCCTTTTTGGCTTGATTGGGGCATTCGTAGGACAAGCATAAAGTCCCTTATCATGCATGGCTTAGACATAAGCCAGCTGTCAGATTGCCATGGAGAGTTCATCCAAGTCCTTTACCCAGACTATGGTGAGTTCTCCTCTTTCAGCCATTTCTCTCTGTCTAGCCCAGTAAGCTACCTTTGCAGCCAGGGAGCAATTCCCATTCGGCCCAGAATCCAAGAAAATATTCAGCCCCCAGTATGCATTGGTTTCCTGAGCACTGAGAAAGACACGATCACCCCCAGAGGTTGATACTCTGAACATAAGTTCCATGGGGGATTCGCCTGGTTTACAGGAGAAGGTCTCTTGGAAAGTCCTCAGCTGCTCCTCTGTGTATGGGTGAATCTTCCTGACTGTGGTAGTCCTCTGGCCACGGCTGCTGGCGGAGGTATCCTGTTGGATCACAGGACAGACTCTCTTCTGTGGCAGGACATTCTTGTTGTCTCTCGTGTCTGTATTGCTGCAGGCAGGAAGGGGCTTTGCTGATTTCAGGCTTGCAGTTCTCCTGTGGTCAGCAGGAGACGTAGACGTGCCCGGTCTGGTCGGGCTCCTGGTTGTCCCATGGTCACATTGTCCAGCCAGGCTGCTGCCTCTTGGTGCCATATCTGGATCAGCCTGGACTTGCACAGGCTGTGCAGCTGCTGGCAAAACGCACATGTCTGCTCTCAGCAGCAAGGCAAAGTCCTGCGGCACATAGGGACTTTGCAGATAAGCACCATGCATGGCAAGTGGTGGTGTTTGCAGCAGTGCAGGTGGCAGCACTAGGAGCAAGGGGTTTGCATCTCCTGGCCGAGGGGCAGGACCTGAATCAGGAACTGACACCAGAAACAAGGGCCGACCCCTGGGGGCTGGTGTCAGAAACACTGTCGGCTACTGTGCCAGCGAGTTGAGAAAGTCTGAGCTCAGATCGGCGGCATCCGGTGCTGCAACCACCATGCGGATGGGTAAAAATCCCATAAGAGCGGCAGGCGGCTGGCCGCATAGCTGGGGAACAGCAGGCACCCCAAAATCAGCCAGCAGCTGCCCGCACAGAACATCCGCACCTAGCTCCAGCATGGGCTGGCTTTCCTGCACCAGTACTGCAGTTTGAGAGGGCGGAAAACCCAACTGAACACCCAGCATGTTCCCGTCTAGCTCAGAATTCGAGGCTTGCGGGCTGTGGGCAATTTAATCTGCCCTTGTAATCTCCCTTCCTACTCACATGATCTTCTCCCTGTTCTTATGAAATTCAGGAAGCCCCTCTACAACACATGCTGCCAGAACTGAAACTAGGCTACCCGGGGTCTGGAGCAGCCTCTGGACAATCATTGCCAGATTTCTTCCGTGCCTTTCCGCCCAGTCCAAATCTGACACTGTTAATTCACGCCTGACTTTGTGCAGAACCTGCTTAATGGAACATCCCATCCTCATTGCCATTTTTGTTGCGATTATTATTTTTTTATTATTATTAATAATTGAGATTTTGGGAAAATTTCCCTGGGGTTCTTTGGATGTTTGGTTGGTAAGGTTGTTGCACAAAATTTCTTATAAACACTGAATTAAACAGTTTAAACAGCCTAAATAGTCAGAAACTAGAAAAAGAGGGAACCTGCTAACAGGGAAAAATCCTAACCTTGCCTTATACTCACAAACACAATAGGTATAGAATCCCGAGGAGAGGAGGAGAAAGAGTTTACGTTGCTGCTGCTGTACTGCTGCAATGCACCCTGCTAACATGTGGCTGCTGTGAAAGAGGTGCAAAAGACATCTGATCCTGACGGAGGCAGCAGGAAAGAGAGCAACGGCTCTAAGTCACCCTCCCTTAAATAGACTATTTTGAAGGGCGAAACTGACCAATAGGCACTATCGTCCATTGTTTTGGCCAATAGATTCAAAATCCTGCACCCAGGGGTCCACCCTAACACTTTGAGAGACAGCACAAATCACCTGATTTATTCATGTGCCATGGGGCTTCTTCATTCAAACTGCCACTGTCTACTCAATCATGCAAACTCCTGGACCTTGCAATGGGAGGAGGAAAGAGCAGGAGTTTGAACTAATTTTGGCAGGTTTTATGCCCTACCAAGACATCAACATGAAAATGAGAAGTGAGTTTGTATATAAACACTACATAGAAGCCAAATGTTCTCCTGAGGAAAAATGGGATTTAAAAAAAAAAAAAAAAAAAGAAAAAGTTTTTTTTATCTCTCCTCATACTATTTTGGCACTGCAAGAATGTGTGTGTGTGTGTGTGTGTGGGAACTGTACACATTGAATGATGAACATTCTCTTTCTGTATTGTCTTTAGCTGCCTGCTTTCACTAGGAGGGATGAGGGTGCTTCTTGCCACTCTACAGCAGCAGCATGGAAGCTGAGACCACTACTGCTTAGCAAGCTGAGGCAGTGCCAAGCTGCGATGTCATACAGAGGTCATGCCCATTGTAAGATGAAGGATCTGACTGGATCAAAAGGGATTTATGGGATTTGGAGTTCAGCCTATGTTTTATAAAACTTCATGTTCTGTTTTTCTTGGTTTTCCCACCCTTCATATCTGGGGTGCTTCATTTTTTGCTTTGTTCGCTTGTACCATATGGGTTTAGTCTGATCTATAGACATAAAAGTCTCAGTTTTGCAACTTTGCTTTTTCAAGATCCCTGTTGTGATTGAACATTTTGCTCTAATTTTCCTTCTGTGCTGGTTTAGCCTGATCTATAGACATAAAAGTCTCAGTTTTGTAACTTTTCAAGTTCCCTGTTCTGATTGAACATTTTGCCCTAATTTTCCTTCTGTGCTAGTTTGAGGTTAATTGAATATTGTAATAAGAGAAACTAGGTTATAAGCTGAGAGAGGAAAACATGATGGTGTCTCCTTCACTCATACATTTGCAGAACAATACAAAAGTATGAACCCAAACATATATAAGATAGAGCTGTTCAGGTTGGAGCTCTGGGCTATTGGTCTCTCCCTGCCTTCCATCTGGATCTGTGTAACCCAACTAATCAATTCCTGCTTCTAACTCCCACTGGCCGATCTTCCCTGCTTGCCTGGGATGAGATTAGGTGGTGCGGGAAGGTGGAAGGGTGGTTGGGAACCCCTCTTTGGGACTCTGATCTCTGAGAGGGGCATTGTGTTTCTGTATTACCTTTTTACTGTATACAGCTGTAAATATTTGTAATATATTGTAAACACCTGCTTGTATATTGAGCTAAGCTGTAAATATAAAGCTTCATTCCTTAACTTCCAGCCAACTGACTCTAGTCTAGGTGAATTCATAAGTGGGTGGGGGCAGATAACTCCCGAACCATCACATCTATAACTGACGCCCAATGTGGGGCCAAACTGCTGAGGAAGTCTTTGAGAAAGGTAACAAAAGAATTGACATTCTGTTGCAAGCAAGTTTTGCTATTAAGAGAGACAAGGTCAAAGGACATTCCAGATAAATTTAATTTCTGGGAGTACAGTGGCAGGATGGTGGCTGGCATATTCCACAGGGTGTTATAAAAAAAGTCTCCACCAAATAAGAAGGACACTCTATCTTTCTTGGGTGCAGTGGGATTTTGGAGACTACACATTCCTGGATTCAGTCAAATTGTCAAAACTCTGTGTGATGTGACATGTAAGAGAAACAATTTTGAGTGGAGACCTGAACACCTTCTGACATTGAGTGAATGAACACCTATGTGATATATATACTTCAGGTACTTTCTCTTCCTTAGAAAAAAAAGAATGAGAAATACTTTGGCTCACAAACTAAAGCTGATCTTTCATTGTCACCATTCCTTCTTCAGAAGACAGAGTTGAAGGAAAAACAGACCACACAGTGGACAGTAATGCAATAGAATAATCGATAGCAAAATAAATCTGTGATTATCAATATATAAAAAAATATTAATGAATTAAAATCTTAAACCATTGCAGCCTAATTCTTATACTTACTGTTTTATTTTATATTTTAGGTTGTATTTGAATTTATACTGCAGTTTTTGATATACATTGAACACAAACATACACACATATACAAGCCTGGGGTTTTTTTGTTTGGTTGGGTTTTTTTCTTTTTTGTTTGTTTTGCATTGTTAGCTTAGTTTTGGTTTTGTTTATTTGCTTGTTTTGGGTTTGTGGGGTTGTGCTGGTTTGAACTAATTGGAGGATTTGAATGAGAAATTAGACTATAGGCTGAGAGAGGAAAAACTGATGATGCTACTTCACTCATAGCTTTACTGAGAAAGAAAAAAAGCTAAGAGTTGTAACCCAAACATAAATAAGTCAGATGGTCAGATTGCCTCAGACCACTTTGGGCTATGGCTTTGCATGGCTCTCTCTCCCTGCCTTTTTTAGCTGAATCTGAATAATTCCACTAATTTATTTCCTGCTGCTAATCCTCCTGGCCAATCTCCCTCTGCCTATCTGCTGCAGATGGTGAGATAAGATTGGGGAAAAGGGGAAGGTGGTATGTGTGGTTAGAGACCCCTCTTAGTGATTTTGATCTCTGGGAAGGGTGTGGTGTTTCTGTATTACCTTTTTACTGTATATATCAGTAAATATCTGTTATACATTGTAAACATCTGCTTGTATATTGTGCATTGCTGTAAATATAAAGCTTCATTCCTAAACTTCCAGATGACTGAGTCCTAGCCTGGGGTATTTCAAACTTGGGGGAGGGGAGGCTGGGGAGGGGGCAGGTAACTGCTAAACCACCACAGGGGTTTTGTTTGTTTGTTAGCTTGCTTGCTTGCTTGTAAAAGAAGCAGATACTAGTTTCACTGAATTAAAGCTACAATCTTCTTTCTCACAGTGATGCATGAACTCACAGCCTCATCTCATTAATCCTAGATCCCATTATCTGCAGTTCTGGTGTCTTGAACAGTGACCAGGATGGGAAAAGACAGTGGATGTGGCAACTGGTCTCCATGTGCTGTGAACATCTGGAAGTATCTCTGTACACACAGATTCATTCCACCTGCATAGTCAGGAAGCAGATTAAATTGGTGTTCTAATTTCCTTAGAATTTTATAATGCCATAGACACTAGCCTGAAAGAGAACTGAACCATGTATGAAATTGCTAACTATGATATCTAATGAATATGATGCCCTGTCTGAGGGAAAAATATACTGATTCAAGAAAGACAAGACAAGACAATTCTGGAGAGATTTCTGAGAAAGAGTAGCCTGATAGTGGTGAGCAACCCCCACTGTGAGGATTGCGTTTGAACAAATGCACAGCAGAATGCCGGTGAGGAGAAAGTGCAGCCGGAACAGAAGGAAGGAAAACAGAAATACAGATGGAGAAAATTCCTGCTTCTGGAAAAGTTACCCAGAACTTTCTCGCTAAAGGTGTGGTCATTGTTATTGTACAATAACCAATTATGGTCTTCCACATATAATCCCATTTACCAACTAGCTTGCAGTATTAGCAGATGCCCCCCGCTTGCTAGCTATAAAAGGAGTTGTAGAATCGCAAATAAAGCGAGTTACAGCTTAATCACATTGATGTCTGCCCTGTCTCCGTGTTGCTCCTCTCAACAGACAATTATATTTTTCTCAATTCTTTTTCCCTAAAATTACAGTGGGAAAAAAAATAAAACTGATAAAGTTCACATCTGATTACTGAAACTGCAGTGCTGCATTGTATTAACCTTAGGGAAACCACAGTCTTGGAAACTCACTATCTGAGCATTAAAAATGTTGTTCATCTTTTAAAAAGTGTGGGGGGGGGGTGGGGAANTGTTTTTTTAAAAAGGGGGGGGGGGGGGGTGGGGAAAGTGGGTTTATTACAAACTCCATTCTCATATCTCTTCACTTTTGATTTCTTTAATATAAGAAACTATATGTTGAACTTGATAGACTGCACAGCAATTTCAAGACACCAGGATTGAATACCATGTTGGTTCCAACATATCCTGGAATACACCATCTCTTCTAGATAATTAATTTGTGTTTATGCATATCTTCAGTAATTTTTGTACAGTATTGGTCTACTTCAGTTATTTTTGTGGAAAAGAAATGGAGGAAGAGGGGAGAAGATACAGAGGAAAGGTTTCAGATTTCAATGTTAAGCTTCCTAATGTTAAAAATGTATATCAAAACAGACAGGTAAGTGAACAACTTCTGTGCTAAACATTTTACTTATTTAAGAGAAGTGCACACTTAAAGAGTTTGCCTTCAAGGTTCTTTATCCATTCGTGTTTGCTATATTTAAGTAAGTTTAACAAGTCTTTCAACTAGAACACAGTTAGGAGTTTTTACTTATACTAGTTGCATAAATGTGGCTGTACATTCTAATTTCTCTCTCCTACATATGCTCCTTGTGTCCTAATTTATATGATGTTTTATTAAGATCTGATTTGGCTTGGTTATGAATATGTTAGACAGAGTTCTTTTCAAACACATCAGAATGGTAGTGTAACATTTAGATGGTGCTATTACTGGTTAATTAATAAAAACATTTACAAATAATTTTCCCTATAGCTTTCCATTTTGTCTTACTTTTGATTTTTATTAAATGCTTGGACTGATATTAATAAATTTTTTTTTTTGTCAACAGCATGAATTATCTTTGCAAATCTGAGCAAAAATTATGTTGATATTTCTGTCTGTATGTAACAGTTGTGTGACCTTTTTCAGTTACACTTTGCCAATTAATTTTATCATTGTAGAAACATTTTCTAATATAACAAACCTCTGAGCAGCTTCAAAGCAACTTATGAAAAATCAGTTTGGTAAAAACATTCTATCTTCTTGAAAACATAATGTTTCTTACAAGTATGTAGTGGTTTAGCAGTTACCTGCCCCCCCACCCTTTGATATAACACAGGCTAGGACTCAGAATGGCTGGACATTGGTAAATGAAGCTTTATATTTACAGCAATGCTCAATAACAGATATTTACAGATATATAGATATATAGAAAAGGTAATGCAGAAACACCACTGCTCCCCCCCCAGAGATCAAAATCTCTAAGAGGGGTTTCTAACCACCCCTAACACCTTTCCCCCCTTCCCCAATCTTATCTCACCATCTGTTGATGCAGCAGATAGGTGAAAGTAGATTGTATGTAATGTTAAATACATGTAAATATATTTTTTATATATGCTTGTAAATTTAGCTCACTGTAAAACACAGCTTTATCTTATTTCCAGACTTTCTGAGCTAGTCTGATGATTTCAGTTTTATTTGGAGGGTAATTCCTCAGCCCAACACAGAACCACAAAATTGTAAGTATTTCTGTGGAGAAATTTCTGAGTGAGAAGAGATAGCCTGATAGCAATGAACACCGCCTGCTCTGAGGAATGCCTTTGAAGAGAAGCACCGCAGAATGCCTTTGAGGGAAAGTGGAGTTGGAACAGAGGGAAGGAAAACAGCGGTATACACAAACATAGTTCCTGCATTTGGAAAACATAGCCAGAAGCTTCTAGCTAAAGAGGCGTCAATGTTATTGTTAATACTCAGGCAATAACCAATTATTGTCTGCCGCATATAATCCCCTTTACCAATTAGCTTATAATATATAGAGAACGCACCTCTCACGCTGGCAATAAAAGGAGATGTAGAAGTGCAATAGAGTTGAGCTATGACCTAACCATATCGGTGTTGTGTCATTTCTCCATGATGTTCTTCCCAACGATTTTCTCCTACAATTAGATATTTAGCTATATCATATGTGACATGAAAGATACTTATCAGTAATTAATAAACTTTTCCTGATGTTATATACAGAGTTATATATATATATATACACATAGACACAAAAAATTCCCGTAACAGTGACCTGCCAAAACAGAAGAAAGTAATAGAAGAGTTGTCCCTGTCATTTGGGTAAGGCAATGTAGAAAGAGAAGCTCAAGGAATTCTGTATCAGAGATAGGAGGTGACTCTGAATCTCCTTAAACTTACCTCATCATCTTAATTTTATATTAAATACAGACATTTTCCAAGTGACATAAATGAGCTCCTATTTACAATCCAATCTGACAAGAAGTTTTATTTGTCTTGGGCACTGTTGTGATTATTAATTTTTAAATTATTATTAATAATCGAGATTTCCAGGAAAATTTCCCCAGGGTTCTTTTGGATGTTAATTGGCAAGGTAGTTTCACAAAATTGCTTACCAACACTGAATTAAACAATTTAAACAGCTTAAACAGTCAGAACTTGGAAAACAGGGAACCTAATAACGAGGAAAATCCTACTCCCACTTAAAAATACTCACGAAATGCGATAGGTAAGGAGCATGTCCCAAGCAGAGGAGAAGAAAGGGGTTTTGCCTTTGTTGCTGCTGTAATTTGCTGTAATGCTGCAATGCATGCTGCAAACACGTGGCCGCTGTGAATGAGGTGCAAATGACGTCTGTTCCCGACGGAGGCAGCAGGAGACACAATGGCTCTGATTGCCCATCCTTAAATACCCCATTTTAAAGGGTGAAACTGGCCAATAGGCACTTACCGTCCATTGTTTGGCCAATACATTCAAAGTCCTTCACCCAGGGGTCAACCCTAAGACTTTGAGGGACAGCAGAGGTCACCTGACTTGTTCATGTGGCACGGAGCTTCCTCGTTCAAACTGCTACAGTTGCTCAATCCTGCAAAACTCCTGGACCTCACAACGGGAGGAGGAAAGAGAAGAAGTTTGAACTAAATCTGGGCAGAATTTATGGCCTTCCAGGACAGGCATACCAAAACTGGGCTATTCAGAGCAGACTGAATGTTTTGCTGCATCGATTCTCCACAGTTTGAAGCACAAAGAGAATTGTCTCTCTTTCCTGCCACAAACTAATATGCAGTTTCCTGCAGTGGTAATTGCCGGAAGAACAACATTTAGGTTCTTTCCAATTAACTTGCTTCCAATTCAGATTTACCTCAGAAGCCTAGATAACATTTATGGCATTCCCATATTCAAAATATCCTTCTGTCAATTTGCTGCTCCTTAAGTTGTTTTGGTTTGGCTTTCCTTCATGTCCCTAATATGGCATTTGAAACAGTGTTGACAAACTCATTGTGGCCATTTGAGCCTATTAGTTCCTTAAAAAAACACAAATTTGAAGACCTTCAGAAGCTAGAGAGGTCCAGGAGGTGCACTGAAAAGTGTAATCTTTGTATTTCATACCCTGAAATCCTGCCTTCCTGTAAAACTGTCTGCAAAGTTATTTTCTTTCTTCCTTCCTTTCTGTCACAGGAGGCACCTCTCATCTCCTGGTATTTTTACTGTACAATTATGGCCTAGTCATGGGGGATGTAGTGCAGCCTTGACAGGCTTCTGGAGGGAGAAATGAGGTGTGGCAGCTTGGCCCTGGCCAGCCTGAACCACAGTGTTGCACAACGATTGATAGTAAAGAGCTTGTGTATTATAAAATGGTTACTCCTTGTAATCAGAACTTCTAATGTCTTAGATACTACTCAATGATGACGCTAAAGAGTGATTTATGACTACCACAAGATTTGCATATGTGGATCTCACATACTTATTTCACTAACCATTCATGCATTCAGTTGTGTCCTGCAGAATGCTTTTGTGATGAGAACTGAAATAAATTGGAACTGTGATAAGAAAAATAGTAACAGGAACAGTAGGGTATGTTTCTGCCTCTAACTTACACATTGCATATTAAAATTATTTAAAGAAAATGCATCCTAGAATAAAGGGTGATTTTATTTTTTTTTTAAAAGCAATAACAACCATTCAGTAAAGAACTGCCAGATTACGTATCTATCCACAACTAGGTTTTGTTAACTTTTGCATGTTCAGGATCTCCTTCTGGCAGTGCTACTCTTTTCTGTTCTCCTTTGGATTCCATCCTTATCATTAATCAATAAGCAAAATTGCTGAATTTTTACTACTGTGCTGATTTACATCAGACACAGATCTAATAGAAGCTCTAGCATGTACTATGTACGTTTAGAAGAAGACAGTTCTACCACCCTCTTATCTCTGCTCACCCACTGTTCACCCAGTCTGATCTCGAATACTTTTAAACTGAAGTTTTGCAGTTCCCATTTTCTGTAGCATCCACAGTGAACCATAGCTGTCTCATCTGATTTCTTTTATTCAAAAGCAAGAGTCGTAACTTCCATGTGATCACATAGAGTCTCACAACAGACTGACACACAACTCCAGTAGAGAAGAAACGAGGAGTTGATTTCATCAGAAGAGTAGAGTGTGATAAGGTCATCAGCTATCATTGTCAGTGAAGCTTACAAAAGAACTTCCAGTGGAACTGAGCATTAATCACAGATGTCTTTTTAGACGCTGTCAGTTCCTTTGTGTGATTTTATGTAACCTATGTCTGTATTTCAGGCTTTTCGGTTCACAGTAGTCTTTGCAAATGTTTTCACTTGATCTAACAAACAAAAGGAATTACACCATGACAACTGGGTACTGCTAAGACTGAGAAAGATCACGGAGAGTCAAAAGGGAATGCATCTTAACTGCCATGTAAAACAAAGTTCTGTCTGACTTAAGTTTATTATTAAAACAAAATGTAAATGTAAACCTGATCCAGTCTCATATTGTAAACCTGTGATTTATGTTGAAATGTGGACTCTTCATAGAAGTTTCTTATGAAGGCATTTTGCAGGACTTTGCTTCTATCTTTTTATTTGTTTAAAACCTGTGTAAACTCATTAATATAATTTAATTGTTTCAGAGTTTAAGATTTTAATATCTCCAGAGATGTATATTTAGACATGTATCTATATAAACACAATTGCAGTATATATTTTTGCATACATATTATATCCAGTAATAAAAATCCATATATAGTTAAGCATGTAGAAAATACTCTTCCTTCTGTTCTTTCTCTGCACAGAATTTGGAATCACTCTAAGTTAACATGATTCATTCACAACAAAAATGTTTAACTAGTATACTTTAAATCATTTCTTAATTTCTCGAACATATCTAGTTTTGAGAGGACTCATATAATCTGACTACCAAGAGTCTTCCAGTTCAGCAAATATGATCTCTTGATGTTGTCATGCTAAATACAAATAACTATGATGCTGTTTTTATACAGTTTTTAGAAAAATTAGGGTGTTTTAATTTCTGTATCTGAATGGATGTCCAGTACTCGTGCCTTTCTTACAAATTGCAGTTGAGCCTATATCATTGCAGAAGGATGGTGCATCATAGCCATTTGTTCCTACTTTGTGACTAGAGTTACACAATATTGTTGTGCAGAGCACAGAGATTTCTAACCCAACCACATTGGACTGGTATGTGTGCATACCAGTGCTAAGAAGTGCTGGCTCAGCTTCCTAAAGAGTCAGAGCTGTGTAAACAAGCTACTGCCTGATGTGACATGCATCACCTATCACCTGGCTTGCACTGGTCACAGTTCTCAGAGGAATCACTGGGCCATACTACACTGCACAGTGAAGCACAACATCTTCCTGTACCTATATACTGTGTGAAATTTGTGATGCATTCTGGGTTATCATCCCTTACAGAGTCCCTTACATCATCCCTTTTGAAGTGATCTCATTTCTGTTAACTGTGAAAACCCCTGTGTAGGTAGCACAAGAAAAAAATCTTCCAGATGCTCTCAGTTGATTGCGTTGTTTGCTTGCATTGGATCAATTGCATGATTAATACTATACCAGCTTTTCTTCCATTCTGCCTTCCTTTATGTTTAATTGTGCATAAAGACTCAGGTCTAAATTACCATGATCACTTTTAGAATCATATTGCTTTAACACTGAACATAGGGTTGTATTAAAATAAAATAAATTTCTAGTTCCTTCTGTTCACTATAGACAACCAGTGGAATTCATCTAAGAAAATATAGGCATCTATAAGGTAGATTTATGCTTCTGAAAAAAACTGTCTAGCTTTTCTTTACAGATGATAGGGAAGAACAGGATCATCTCAGAAGCAATCTATCTTATCCTAAAATAGACATCTAAAATAAGTCAGATGAACTACAACTTAAAAGTACTTTTTAATCTCCACTAACAGCTCCAAAGCAGACATCCACATTGCAGAAACCTAGTCAGAAGAGAATATTCACATCCTTTCTGTCTGCAACTTTCCTATGTCTTTTTTTGCCAGTCTTCCTTCTTCAAAGGAGCATTGCACTTTCCTTTACTGTGTGACTCAGTAAACAAACAGACATGAAAAGCACTATAAAAAACAATTTATAGTAAAAATGTAGGAACATGTTCTAAGTGGATATTTGCAGTTCCATATTTAATATTACACTCTTCAGAGTGGATTTGATAATTAACATGTTCCTTCAGTACTACACAGGTGTCAGTGGGAAAATTGTAGTCAGCAGCAGACACACAAGTTTGGGGGTTTTTTTCAGACTCCTACAGTAACTACACCTGTGTTATAGTGCTAGATTCCTTTAAAAGAGGTTTCTTTATTGATGTGCTTAGCTTACAGACAGCACAGTCTACTCTTACTATTTGAAGACAGAAAAATATTCTTTTTATATTTTTTACTTTCATGTTAAATAAGTAATGATATTCACAATCAGATTTTCAACAGCTCTTAAGAAAATTGTGCACATAAATATCTGGAGTATATGGATTGAGTTTGAGAAAAAGCAATAGTGAGGAAATCATGAAGCTTTGGTAGAGGAATTTTTTTTCTTTTAATTATTGTATTTACATTTTCTAAGAGTTGTTTAAATTTATTCAATATGTATAAATGTTGCCAGCAATTGCAATATGTAGTATATATTTGAAGTGGAAGGACTTTTCCTCTATGGGCAATATTGGATATCTTTAAAGTAATGTCTATAAAACCTGAAGAATATTTGATACTCCACCTGACTGAAAAAAAATAGATCCATCAGGAACAGCAGTCTTTAAGGAATTAATGTCACCGGACTAAACAAACAATAACTTGCTGTGTTTGTGTATGTGTAAGACACATCCAAAAAAACTGCTATGAGAAATCATTGTAGCTAGAACTTTCAAAGAGACATGAAGAAAATAAGATATAGATCCTTCTGACATTTTCAAAACATGTTAAGAGTGATAAACACTTAGGTGTATGATTTGTGTTGTAATGTTTTCAAAGCAAAGGATTTGAATTTGAGTGCCAAAGATACTGCATTGACCTCTGTCATGTATAAATCTGATTTAAGATGGTACAAAATAGACTCTGAATCTAACAAGAAACCTATTGACATTTTCCAATACAAACGTCAGTCCTGTCTGCTCTGTCTGTCATGTCCCACAAACTGAGGAAAGGTCAGTGCCAGTGGCTGTTTCACCTTTATAAGGAGTGGTAGAAGCGATTCAGCAGTTGACGCTTCAGTATGACTCAACCCTCATCCAGCACACTCCTAATTCACCTGTTTGGAACAGCAGCTACAAATGTAAAGCTGTACTCATTAAAGTTATTTTGAAATCATGCAGCACTTTCCAGAATTTTGAGAGGTGATGTGAATAGTGTGGTGGCAGGTAACATGGTGCAAGATAAGATTTTTCAAAAATTAATATAGTTTATTAGTTTTGATATTCAGGAGTCTTGCTACAGGCCACAACTTTTAATAATAGGATCATGAAAACATTACACAGATGAGAACAAAGAATTTAGAACATTTGAGAAATAACTAGCAAAATAAAACATTAAACCATTAGAACTGGAAGGAGGTTCTTGTGGTCAATCATACCACTTGGCCACTAAAGGGACTCAAAGAGCTCCTTTCTGCTTAAGGCAGAAGGGTCTTGGATTCAATTACAAAGTTTTACAGAATTTTGCAAGGAGGCTTTTGAGTATTTACTCACAAAAATAATCTCTGGATTCCTCAGGCTAACTACAATTTCCCAACAGTATCCAAACACTTGCAGGGAGTCCTATTGATATCTTGTAAGCTGTTCATGCTTGTAGATTTTCCTGGGCTCTAAAAAGGGTGATGGAAGAAAGGCAATCTCTGACCTGATCCTGATTCCTCTTGGATGGTCTGTGTACCTTCCAGGGCTCCCAGTATCAGGAGAAGACTTGCAGATGTAGGCAGGGTGTCTTGCAGGTATGCAGACAGGCGCAATGTCACTCTGCCTAAGTCTATTGCATGAAAGCAGCTAATGCCAATCTTCTGGTAAACTGAGACAAGGCAGTTTCTAGCTATACGAACTCAAAGTATCAGGACTTGTTATTATGTATCAGAGCTAGCTTATGGCTTAGCAGAGCATGGGAGGATGCAATGACAGAGAGCAATGAGGAAAAAGCTCATTGAGGCAGAAGCAATGGCAGAAGCCCTTTGAGATAGAGCACAATAAGGCAGAGCACGTTGTGTTTACCTGCTCATCTCTTTTAATCAATGTAGCCCAAAACTAATGGTTCTTTGGCCACAGATTAGCCAATCAGAATGGCAGTTTGCCAAACTTAACCATATTAGGTAAAGTCAGGGCTTACTTCTACCATTTTAGGGCAGGACTCAAGTGTACAAACACATGAGGACACTGTTTACAAGTTTGGAAGGGACATGGAGGAGACTTGAAGGTACTAGGGCCCTTGTTTTCCTTTCCCACCGTTGCCTCCCCCAACAACAGAAAGAGGGGGAACAGAATGCAAGAGAAATTAATTTGGCTACTTTGAATTTAGGAGATGGGAAAAAAAAAAATAAAATTAGCAATTTCTAACCCCTGAGACTTGGATGTACCTGACATTTATTTTTAAAAAAATTACCGTCTAAAATACCCATGACTTATTAATGAAGTTTGCAAAACCTGTTCTGATATTCAAGTTCACTGGTAACTTTAATTGACTTTTTTTTTTTTTTCCCAGACTTATCTTTCAAGGAGCTACTGAAACTTTACAGTAACTTCTACTTTGTAAAGTTAGTTTTTAACTTAATTTTTCCTAATCCCTGCAAAGCCTTCATTATGTATAATATAAATTTGTATTAAGCTTAGTGGGATCATAGCCTTCATTAAGACCTCTACCTTCTAAAGTCACACAGAAACACTTCAGCATAAACAAAATTCTAACCCAAACACTAAAGTTATCATACAATCATAAATTTCTGGAAATTTCACATCTTCCCTGATAAATGCCATTTCTTGCACTTCTGCTGGAAATGTCTTCCCAGCCTAGGCAGAGCACCTCTCCTTTCTCTGCTTCACCAAGAACCTATGGGGTTAAAATGATGCTGTACAGCATTACAGTGCTGTACAGATCAATAGATCAGATGTTTTACCTTGTTTGCACTAACATACTGTTAGTTTGATCTAAAAATTGTGAACAGAATTATGCCATAAGAATAAAGAACAAACACATATGGTAGTATAATAATTTCTTTTATGCATTGAGTCTTTATACATGCACATCTAGACTTTCTTCTTTTTTTTTTTTTCTTTTTTTGCTTTTGTGGGAAGAGTAAATCTGTGTTTGACCTCAGACCTTTCTGAAAATTGAGCTGACCTGGAATCATAGGTAGGTAAAGCACAGTAATAATAGAAGTTGAAAATCAATACACTGCTTTACAGGGTCATGCTGAAGTCATTTTGGTTTCAATGATAAAATGATATTAGGATTTTGTAAGATTTCTTTCCATTGCCAATTAACTTCACAGCATCCCTGTGACAAAAGTGAAAATGTTCTTGACAGTGACTTTGTTTCACTTAAGCTTTTGAATTTTGTGACAATCTAACAGCTAACAAATAACTGTCTAATACCAAAATATTCTATGTGACAAAGTAATTGCTTCAGTATTTATTGCATGTGAAATTTGTTCCAGTTGTACCACACTGAGAATAAAAAAAGAGTAGAGTATCACATGAAACATAACAGATACTGTATAATTTTTAAGTCTTTTGCCGAGTTCTGCGTGTGGGTCACTTATAATAGCTTGACAAAGAGAACATTTAGAAAATAAAGCATATTCTCAGCAAAAACTCACAATAAGTTGAAAATGTTCCTGAAATAGGGAATATGATCCACACTGTGTGCTATGCCTGAGTAAACAAGGCAAGAGAGGGTGGCAATACAGTCTCACTCTTAAATATCTGTCAGATAGGACCTTATCAAACACCTCCATGGGTGCTGCAATTTTCTAGCATGATACAAACTGTTAAGATTTGCAGTCAATCTACAAAGCTGATGGACTTTACAAACATTTCCAACCCCATTTTCACTTTTTCAGACAGAAATGCTCTAGTGCCTTTGTGAACTGTAAAGATATTTTCTTTTCTTGTGACAACAGTCTGCTGTTGCACATAAGGCAATTCTCCCCTTTTTGTTGTCCCCTTTTCAATATTTGAAGTTCATAGTGAGTCAGATGTTCTCAATTATTCAGAATAGGACTAAATTTATATTTACTAGATTTGCAAATCTAGATTAGCATTTATTTCAGTGTTTTGCAATAGTGAAGGCTTTTGATAATTCTGCTTTGAACTGTTTACTTTTCAACAATATTATTATTTTGGTGATTAAATGTGTTTATGTTATATTACCAGCCAAATTAAGACACATCTTTTGACTGTTTTAATCTTAAGCAACTCATATGTGCAATTGAAAAATAAGAATGAAAAGACTGAATGAAAAAGGGTATCGGCATCCAGATAAGCATTGCTTATATGTAAAATTTTAATGTTAACAAAATTCTTGCCTTCATTAATCATCCTGCTTCATTAAACAGTAAAAGACAATTTTGAAACAACAGATTTTGTTGTATTTTTTACCACCATTAATTGTGACTACAACTGATGACAGAACTTCTACCTGATGATGAAAAGGAGCATTTTACATTTGTCTATCTCAACAACTAGTTTTTCAGATTAGTACTCCTTGAAAATATGTACTTTAAAAAAGAAATGCAGAAAAAATTGCTGTCTTTAAATCTATTTTTTTTCTGAAGTAAAATTAAATTTAGACCTTAAGTCAGAAAAAATAGTTGCAGCTTCATCATTTTGCTGTCGTTTTTGTTCCAATCACATGCTTCAACTCGGTAGCAGTGAGAACTTAGGAATGAGGAATGGAAAGACATGAACAGGAGGCATGTAGAAAGTTTTTGAAAGGACTCTGATCCTGTAGTAGTGCAATGGCTTTGGCAAGATGTTTAAGGGTTTGGGGAATTTAGGGTTGGGGTTTTTTTGTTTGTGGGGTTTGGAGGTTTATTTGTTCGGGTTTTTCTTCTCTTGTTTGTTTGTTTGTGGGTTTGTGGTTGTTGTGGTTTTATTAGGTAAAAGTCAAACTTCTTCAATTTCTCCTTGGGATTTTGCAATTTTTTGAGACTTTACCACAGGCTGAGTAAGCTGTGATTCTTAGTGGGCCAGATTTTGAAAGGATACAGTAATTCTTCTTTGTCTAAACAGTGGACTTCAACAAATGTGAGCTGCATGGCTTCACCAATGGACAGCCCTCAACATTTTTCTACCAATATTATGAACATTATGCTAATATCTGAGAAGGAAATTAATTTCATAAAAGCCATCAAAAACCCACTGTGGGTTTTGAGTTCCCTTCAATCTTTCTTAATATTTAATTTCATTACTTCTAATGGTCTTTTTCAATTTTTTTTCCTTTTTTTCTCCTTTTTGGGGAGATCATAGACAATGGCTCCCAGCATTGTGATCCAGCAAGATTGGGTTATAGTTTCACAAACTGCCTGCTTGCAGTACATGTTTAGTTGTACCAGTATTCACAAATAAGAAATCTGTATGTAAATCAGATTCAATCATGCATTATGGCTTTGGGGTTTTTTTGTATCTGTTGTAAATTGTATTTTCAGTTTAGTATTATATATATTTCTATTCACACAACACAAATAAGTAAACCCATTAATCTGACATTGAAGTTAAACAAAAATTGAGCCTGTTGTCTGTGGTTTGGAAATATAACTTAATATATCCTGTGTTTATTTGCTTTCATAGAATTAATTTATTTAATCAAGATGTCATAAGATATTTTATGAATATCACACCTTATAGTGATTTCCATTGATCTGTAAGTTATGATCTATATGAAATTCAAATCTCAAGTCTATGAAGTTGAATTGGCAACCAGTTACAAAAGCCATTATACCTCATCTTCTAATTTGAATAGTGAGAAAAATGCATATTATTTCCTCATCTTGACCTCCGTGAAAACCAGATTTTTAATGTGCATACACTTGTCTGGAGTATTTTATGATATTAAATGTTTTCTTTTGTCCTTAAATTCAGCTTCATAAAGGCAGCACCTCGTTGTTTATAACTTGCATTCAGTCTTGTAGTTGCTCATGTTAATAGTAAAAGTACATGAATTCATTTTATCACTTACATTCAGATCCTATAAAATATTTAAATATTTTAAAGTAATGTTTATCACAGGATATTAATATTTCTGTCATTACTTCAGAACATACAGCTAAGAAAAAGTGATTCTATTTTTTATTCCAACAGAATAATTTATTTAGCAAGGAAAAGGTGCCTCATAAGTGTCACCTGCATAGGTGACATCATGGGGATAATTTGAGCTGTGTTGTTAATAGTGTAAGAACAGAAAGTATCTTGGTTTCACTTTCAAATTGTACCCAAGGCGGCAGAACAGACAATTAGTGAGGTAAAGTATCATTTTACTATTAAAATGACTGCTTTTGATGTGGATGATGCCCAGCTAGATTAAACATGGAAACAACTGTGAAGCTTGAAGAAATTAATTCCTCAAAGGAAACCTGTAGTCTAACAGCTGATCTCGGGATGTAATTTCTGTAAATATGTTTATGGAAGGAAAGGAAAATTCTCTTAGATTCTGAATTTAACACTGCCACTTTCAAAGAGGTAATTCAGCTGTTCTAACACTTTTTAAAATGTCAAAATATTTATTAACAGGCTGCCTTTTCAAATGCTTGCATTCAAAATAACATTGATTAATCTGCAAATAAAGGGAACAGTTTTTCACTTCTTAAACAATTTCCAAGTGAATGCATGGAGTTTTCATGAGCATAAAAACCTCTGAGAGATATGCAGCTTTCCAAAACATATAAATAAAATACTACAGCCACTCAACTTAAATGCAACTTTGGTATGGACTGGGCATGTCAGTAAGTCATAGAGGATTATATCTATTACTCTGACTACATGGTAGTGTCTCATATTGCCCTTCTCACATTTAAAAAAAAAAAAAATCTGTGGCAAATGTAGTTACAGAGTATGTCATCCATGAAAATAAGGGATTTCTCTATGTAAGTGTAACCCATCATATAAAATCTGTTTAAGAGAAATCAGGATGAGATGACAACTGTAATGAATTATTATTTATATTTTCTAGCAGATTAAAAGGTTATAGAAATGTATTTTGTCTGAAAAAAAGATGATTCTTTTTTACAGTGATTGACAGCCCATTTTTACATTACTATAAAATACTGAAATAATTAAGTCTCCATTTTCCTTTATCTACTGCCATAAATGCACATGAATTTTCATCTAAAGTGAACAAAAAAAAAAGTTTACAGAAAAATAACAGTTGTGAACAGAAGTATTAAAAAATGCCATAGGGTTTTGACAGATATTTATAATCCTGATTTGGACAGCTATTTTGGTTTTCCATCATGGATAGTAGAAACAAAGTTCACATTTTTTATTTACTTTTCAACTTTTTAAACTTTTCAACTTTAGGTTTTATAAAAATACCAAAACCTTTATGTAACCTAGAAATATCCATATATCACAATACAGTTATCACACTGATGAAAAGAGGAAAATGCCACCCTTACGTTAACTTAAACCATCAAAAATTTAATATTTTTTAAAATTGAAATCATAGCAGTCTTGCTTGTTTGTTTCAAATAAAAAGTAACCTCACATTTACAGACCATTAAAATAAAACGTCCTATTCTTTCATAATTCTTAGGTTTTTTTCATCAGATTGAAACTATGTAATATATTTTTCTCATTTTCCTCCTAATATTGTTATTGGGGAAAACCATTTCTTGCCCTTATTCTTTTCACACTAAGTGCTATTTAAAAAAAAAGTGAAGAGAATTTTGTGAAGGGTGCACAACCTTCAGGCTGTGAACTTGAACAAAGGAAAATGAAAGCCTGAGCAATGTGAGGATTCCAAAGAAAGCAGCGGAGATTGTGCAATCTGGCTAGGTAACAAAGTCAGAATCCTAAAGTCAGGAGTGAATTTATTCACATTATGTATTTTTTAATTTATTTATTTCAACAAGAATTCACTGAAAATAGTGAAAGATAATAGAAAGAAACTGGTCACTGGTGAGGCAAAGTTCTGGACAAGTGGTGCACCCTTTGTGCAGAAGCTCTGGGTGTTACCCATTTGCTTATAGCTGTTGTATCATACCCAAATCTTATGTGTAATTTTTTAATTATGTTTGAATCTACCTGCAGAACTATTATCGAGAAAATGAAACTGATTAGGCAAGTCACACAGAATATTGATTCTTTACCAGTTGACAGAACAAGTTTAAAGACAGCAAAGAAGTTAAATATAGATTGAAACTAGGAATATATGAAAAAAGATATATCATTTTCATATCCCCTATTTATTTAAAGAGAAATACAGGAACCCTAGAACAATTTCAATACCTGTACATAGTTCATGGCTTATTCTTGTTGGCGTACCTCTCATCTTTATTTTTAAAATTGCTAGTTATATTTTTCTCAATAACAGCTGTCACTCACTGCTATGAAAAAAAAAAATACTGACATATCTGAAATAGTCATAGAATTATAGAATGTTTTGGGCTGGAAGTGACTTCCAAGGGTCATCTAGTCCAACTGTAGTGGGTTTGCAGTGACCTGCCCCCCCCACCTTTT
>VWZI01022757.1:6861-19796 GCA_013396835.1 Psilopogon haemacephalus
TATATATAAAATATATATAGCAAAGTGGATAGAAGTGGCTTAAGATCTGGATATATTACAATAATTGATATCTTACAATCTTCTGTTTTGTCCCTTCTAGTCTGAATTGAGATTGAAGGTTTGCACAAGAGTTCATGTTCAGGACTTGTGTCACTGTAGTGAATTGAAGAGAGGGCTAGAGAACAGAAGTGGAGAATGAGAAGAATGGGAGGAGGGTGGAGAAAAGTTTAAAAGCCAGAAGAAAGGGAAGAATAAGAAGACTCCACAGGTCAGTCAGAATCAGATAAACTTTGGAAAAAAAAAAAAAAAAGTCTTATCATACTAGAAAGGGTTTTTTCAACCTTCTGACCTTGCAACACGTTACCATCAATAGTCCAGAGGTGAAGAGATTTATGAATATACACACTAACACATTTCTCTGTGAGTATCTTGATAAGGTAAATATATCACCCAGCAGGAAGCTACACTGCACACTAGTATCTTTCCTCAGAGAGAAATTCAGTGTTGTGGGCTCCAGCTATCCCTTTCTGACATACACAGGGTGTGCAGTTTGGTTCTTCATTAAAAAATGTCCCATCGCGATGTTTAAACACAGATCTCCTTGTAAGGATGAATACATTGAATTGCTCTCCATCCAGTTCTTCTCCATTTAATTGGTATAAAGCAGCTTCCCCTTGGCTACTTCCTCCCTTGAAATTACATAAGTAGCCTCACTAGAAAGGCATAGGTGAATGTTTTACACTGTGCCTCATGGTTTAGGAACATAGCTCCCATTAAACAGAGTTCGAATAATGCAGCTGAGTTTGCTCTCATACTGTGCTAGAAACATACCCTACAGGACGCAGAGGCTGGGCTCCCAAGTGCCACCTTATGAAGAAGGTGTGGAACACTTTCATTTAACACTGCATGTGTTTCCATTAGCAGAGTCAATTGCTCTCCGTCCTCAGTTTTAAGACTCCCTGTTTCTCTCTATTACAGCTCTGTTTCCAAATGCCTGCCAGTCCTCTCCATCTGAGCACACAAAGTTTTGATCATATAACACTACAGCATCTTGGCCTTCATTTGTTTTAAACTTTGTATTTGCAATTACAGATGTGCTGAACACTGAGCACTCCTAAGTCTTGTGGGCTTAGTGCTGCTTAGGAAAGCTTATGCATGCAGTGTATTGTCAGTTTGGGGTGGCAATGTAAGGGGTGCTATTGGAGCAGAGGCCTGAAACCTGCAGAGTGAAAAATATGTGCCTGCTACTTTGATTCAGAACACCACAGCAACTGTCCACAGAGGCACAGCTACCACAGAGAAAATATTGTATTTCTGCGTATAAATCCTAAACAAAAAAAAGCCCCAGTCATCACGTATGTAAAAATGCATCTATGGTTAATATATCATATATTGTGGTAGTAGTAGTAGTTGCTAGTAGTCTGTTACTGCTGTGCAAAGTGATGTCTCTGCTTTCTACTGTATCACTTGCAAAGGTATTGGCTTTCCTCGTTTACAATCATGTTGCTCAATGCTACTGTGTTCTGCCTTTACTACATAGCTAACTCATCCTGCCTAGGAAATTTACAAAAGGAAATAGCCTGTTCTGTGTAGTTTGTGTAGGTGAGATTATGTTATGGTGGCTAGTAACCAACTTGTATTTCCACTTACGAAAAAATCTCAAGGGATTAAAAAAAAAATTCTAATTTAAAATTTCTTTTTTTATGTAGTGTAGTACTGTAAGCATGGAAAATTCCACAATGACTTAAATAACCTAAGTGCCTTTCTTTAAATTGCAGCTCAGTTAGAAATAGTAGATTTGACTTAGTATTTGTATAAACATATGAAGTTAAAGCTATTAAAAATGCAGAAAACACCATAAAAATACTTTTACTTGAACAGCATAATGTATGAACCTACACAGAATCACGGAATCACAGAATTAACTAGGTTGGAAAAGACCTCTAGGATCATCGAATCCAACCTATCACCTAATGCTTCTAATTAACTAAACCATGGCACTAAGTGCCTCATTCAGTCTCCTTTTAAACACCTCCAGGGATGATAACTCCACCACCTCCCCGGGCAGCCCATTCCAAAGGGCAATCACTCTTTCTGTGCAGAACTTCTTCCTAACATCCAGCCTAAACCTGCCCTGTCACAGTCTGAGACTGTGTCCTCTTGTTCTGTCACTGGGTGCCTGGGAGAAGAAAGCAACCCCCGCTCGGCTACAAACTCTCTTCAGGTAGTTGTAGAGAGAAGTAAGGTCTCCCCTGAGCCTTCTCTTCTCCAGGCCAAACAGCCGCAGCTCTCTCAGGCTCTCCTCATAGGGCTGTGCACCAGCCCCCTCAGCACTCTTGTTGCACTTCTCTGGACATGTTCAAGCACCTCAACATCTTTCTTAGATTGAGGGGCCCAGAACTGAACACAATACTCAAGATGTGGCCTTAATCAGTGCTTTATTAAACAACAAAGTGGAACAATCCCTTTTTTTTTTNTTTGATTTTTAAAGATTTTATTAAATCACATTCCTTAACAGGAATGTCTATTAATTATTTTCATCAGCTTTGCCCAAAACACAGCCACTGTGAAATTATGTATGTGACCTACCTTGAACATGGAAATCTTTGCTGCCTTGTTGAGGATCCTGTCTCCTGTTTTGTGTTGTTTGCTATTGAGTAATGAAAATGTTACAGTCTTACTGCTGGTTTTGTGGTTGCAATTACGTAATCATTATTAATGAAGCAACAATGTCAAAACTGTGTGAAACCAAACTCACATTTAAGCACTTACAATAAACAGATATAAAACAACAGATGTCTCAGTTTTTGTTCTCCAATGATTTCATCCCTTGTTAAAAATAAACGTCTGGTTTAAAAAAGAAAAGGGCTTTTCTCAACTCTTGCAAATTAATTGAATCCAGAGACTAGTGATACAACTAAGGAGCTCTCTTTCTTGTTTTTTCCTTCCCAGAACTTCTTGGTGAGGATATATATTTATTTTCAGTAAACAATAAATTCTCTTCAAAGCAATCCAGAAATTCTAGGAAGTCGGTGGTGTAATGGTCACCTGCACTAGCTGAAGGTGTTTGCCCCCGGTATCAATCAGAGTGCCAAGCTTCCCTCCAGACTTGAATACTCTGAAGACAATTTAGGACAGAGATGTTTTCTGACAACAGTTTTGGTTCAGCCAACTAATGGCACTGGTCAGTTATAATTATTGGTTCAAATACGCATCAGTATTTTTCAGGAGATCTCTAGATTTGGGGAACTTCAGAGAGTCAGCTTTCAGTTTTATACAAATGTAAAAAGTCCAGATGCTTACTGGAACCATCCACATCTGTTGAGTCTGCAAAACTGGGCTGGAAATTTAGCTGAAATAGGTTTTCCTGAAAGATTTCATAGAGTTCATAGCTGAATTTGGGGCCAGAAATACCAGAGCTTCTTTCGGTGTTTGAGCACTTTTTATTCCAATGCTAACTAGCAGTATGTAAGTTACATTTAATAAGCTGGTGGGATATGCAAAAATTTAAAAAATTTGCAGAGATTGATATCCAGTGAACAGACACTGTGAACAGCAAAATACTTTAGAAATGAAAAGTCTATTAACAACTTGTGAAGTTAAGCAAAAATATATTAGAAGTTGGACTGTTTTTTTTTTTTTTTTTAATTTTTTTAAAGGATAAAACTAAAACTTCTCTTTAATAAAAAAAAAAGGTAAACTTTATAAAAGCAAAAGTATAGGAGGAAAACAACTTTTAAAAAATGTTTATTTAACGCTGTCAAAATTTAGAATTTAGACAATACGATCCCCCTCTCCCTTCCTCCTTCCCCTAGTCCCTCTGGCACTGTAGCAAGTGCAAAACAACTGTCTTTGCACTTTATGGCAAATCTTGCACAATTTTAAACATAGAAACCAAGGTTCTTGCAAATTATGTTCTCAGAATATAGCACATTTATGCTTACAGCACTATAAACAATGACAAGATGTTTTGAACAATCTGTTTTTTCAAATTAGATTAACATCATGGAGCAGCACAATCTGCTCACTATCACCAAAGGGACAAAAAAAAGTCAGAGCTTTGTGTCCTCCTTCAAGACAGTGTTTTGGCAATAGATATTCACCGTTTATATCATCTTGAAGGACGTGGTGCACTTTTAGGTTTGCTGTTCATTAGAAGTGACACCAGGCTCCATACTGCTGATAATGAAGCAGTAAAAATACAGGTGGCAAGTGAGGGTCCTTACTAGCTTTGTGATGTCTGGGCAAAACACATATTAAATGCAATTCACTTTCAAAGGTGCCTACCAGTAGCAATATGTGGCATCCCTTAAGTCACTATTTAAAAAAAAAAAAAAAAGTCCCAAAAAGCTTCACCAGTACAAAAGATTAGCAGACAGCTAACACAGTCTTTTCCTGCATAGTACCGTTGAACCTTTGTTGTAGTAACACAGACTTTCCCACCATAGCTGAACGTAACCTACCCTTTTCATGCAGCCACTCTTACAATCATACTTAGTTTGTGTGTTGCATAAATATTCTCATATTCACACTCACACTGTTAATGCTGGGAACTACCAATTAAACTTCCTTTAAAATTTATTTATTACACGCTTTCCTTGTCAAAACAGAATTTTTATTATCTGACAGAGCAAAATCAAACCCCAGGAAACGGAAACTGAGAGTGGCCTATGGATTTAATCTTCAATTAACATGAAAATAGGTGACTGCTTTGTTTTGCTGGGGTTTGCACATTATAATTGCACTTACAAAGAAATTCCTTGAAATCATGTGTTGTGTTGGGTGACTGCATGCAAACAACTTTGGCACTCAGGAACTTTGATCTTTGACTTACAGATTATGGGGCAAAGGTTAAAATCAGAGCTTTGTTGTCCTGTTGGCAGCAGTTCCTTTTGAAGATTCCTACTTCCAGTGAGAGTGATATAGTATAATATACAGAAATCAGTGTCCTTGTGTTTGCCAAGGAAAAAATAAGAGTCCCAAATTTTTTTTATATTGTATCAAAATTCTGTAGATAAAGTTAGGAAAAGTCTGACTCTTCTTGCATATAAACATGTAGAAATGAAAGTGAAGCTGTTCTCAAAGGACTTGCTTACATGTACTGGTAGCAGAAAACCTAGGTGGCTATTTGCAGATTTATATAAGGGGTTGTGCAGATGACTATTTATTCGTGCAAGGTGGAAACTCAGTATCATAATGCAGGTTAGAAAAATTTGATTGTAAGAGACTTTATTAAATACATAGACATTGTCATAATGTCATTCTAATGAGCTGCACACATGTTATAAGAACTCTGCTGAAATTAGACAAAGCCTAAAAAGGCTGCTGATACTGTAATGGGAATACAGTGCATGAAGATTTTGTACTGCTATGAACAAACTATATTTACCTTGCCTTTTACTTAAAAAAATAAAAAGTGCTGGGAAAATCTACTTAAATCTTATAATACCAAGAATTTTAACTGCTTTGTCAAAGTGGAAACTTCACAGTTACTCAAACCATAATGTCAGGACATTTAGCCATCCTCTAGTAAAGCCATTAACAGCATCTAGTTCTTAAGCTGATGTCTGAGGCAGACCTTGCAGGCCAAGACACAGAGCAACAGGCAGTGGTTGCTCTTAATCAACACAATTCTCATTTGTACATAGCTAAAGAATTACAGCTGTTTCATAAAATTGGTAATAAATGAGCAAGACAAAACAAATGAGTAAAGCAGACCTGTCCTGCTCCACCCCACCCCCTGGTCCTAATTATCCTGTCTCTTGCAGCATGTCAGTCCCATTAACTTCAGATTGTTTTTCTTGTGTGTGAGTCTTGGGACAGTTGTAACCAGAGAAAATGCACTGGTGACATAAAAGCAGCCGAATAAATAACTGCCATGATTTTCAAGGTTGTGAGTAGTCGAAGTCTCATGACATTCTTTAATTTGCTGCCTTTCCTCCTCTAATCTGATCACCTCTTAGTCATGTAGACTGTTTCACACCTTTCAACACAGAATATTATAAATACAAAATGCCAAAATATGTCATGGAATGTACCCCTTTGCCACCTTTTCCTAGCAAGCTTTAGCCACTGTTCATTTCACATTTGATTTTGACCTAGAGGTATCCACAGAAGATACAGAAATCTTCAGTTGTCTTGGCTTTGTTGTGGGTTTTCCAATTCGTACATTATCATTGTAATAGCTAGGTACATCTCACAGGAGCCTGAGGTAGTAGGAAGCCCTTGTTTACATAAAACTCAAATGGAAAAAGTGAAACTTGACTTCTTAATACTTAAAAAAAACCCACATTCTAATGCTTCCTACAGGTGATGCTGACATATTTTCAAAGTTGATTTAAAGGGTAGGGGGCACATAGTCCTTCCTGACAACACAAATGTAAAGTTACTGGCCCACTCTCTCACCCGAGCTACACTGAAATGGCTGCCAGCAGATCTTGAGTGCCAGGTACTTAAAAACCAGGCATACAGCCTCCATGGCTGTAAGGGAAGCCTTTGAAGGCTCTTTTGCCTGCTGCACCTCCAGGCTGGAGCCACAGTCAATACCAGCCGCTGATACTGCAGTTCCTGAGGTATTTGGCTTAACGGTTCTTGAACTTTCTGTGAACCGTTTTAGCCCAGGTTTGCTGTGCCAAAGTGCATGCTAAAGATTTCATACATTTCTTTACCCCATCCTTCATTCACAGTTCTTTGCTGGAACTAATCTGACTGTAAAGGTTTGTCAGTCTTCAGATGTTCTAATTTCTCAGTCACCTGGTCTGACATGATCCTGATTTTCTTCAATATTTCATCTTCCACCCCTGGGAAATTTATGTCTGTTCCTGGCATTTGTCTCCCATCTTCCTTTGTGAACACAAAGGGGGAAAAATAATTTAATTTCTTCTCTCTTTGCTTTTTTTTTATCCCTTCTCTCTGAGAAGTTTTCCTCTGTCAATAACTTAGTCTTGCCACATGCTAGAGCCCACTTGTCTCCTGCTTTGACCCCTATTTATTTTTTCTTTCTAAAGTCTCATTAATCTTTATATAGGTAACAATAGGTAGCAAGCTATTTCCATTCTTCAGCTTTTATTCTTTTATTTTGGTCATTTGCTTCCACTAAGTCCTTTCCACAGTCCATGCTGGACTTTATCTTTTACATTTTTCTTATGTCCTTTCTTCATCTTTGTGTAGTTTTACATTTCCTTACACTTTATTAGGTGTTGGCAACTCAGTACTCTAGGTGGCATTTTCCTCTCCTGCCCCTCCATCCTTAGCCTATGTTTTAAACCACAGCCCAGAATTATGTCAGGAGAGTATTTAGACATATTTCCAAGATGTGATACTGACCACTATGCTCATTAAAGGTCTTACTATATATTTTATAAGAATGGGTGCATTGACTTCTGCATTCTGGACTAATTCCAAACAGAGTGATTACTTTCTGCCTGCCCAGACTTCCCATGCAATTTGGATGGAATAGATTTGTCTCCACTTGACCTGTATCATTGCATTGCTATTGGCATGTACTGCTTTTCCACACCAAAGCTGACTGGATGAAGGCTAATTTTCTGTTATAGAAGATTATATTCTAATTTCACAGTGAAAACCTTTTTGAAAGGAAGACACAGATTGTCTTTATTCCTCCATGTCTCCTTCCAGTAATTTATAAATAGAATTCTTACACAGCCAGTGTTCTGTCTGCAGGTAGTTGTTCTTTCCTCCTCTTTTTTCTACATCCATGCACTGTCCTAACCAAGTGACATGCACCATACCTGATTTCTGCTCTTTACATTCTTACTGCCACTTCAGACCACACCCAGGTCATCTACCATCAATAAAGCACTTTCAGATATTATTTTCTGCAATGGTGTCCAGTTACACTTGTCTTTAAAAGGATCTACAGTCTTCATAGAGGGCTTTCAACTCAAAAGATTCCTACCATGACTTAATATATAGGAAGTACTTGCAAAGGTCAGGGAAGAGTGGAAGAACAAAGTATACTGACATGTAAAGCTTGTGTTGTCAGTCCATATAGCATTAATGAAAGCAGAAAACTGCTTCCTCAAAATACATGTTGAAGAAAAACTGTGTGAGTGACAAGAACCAGAGAGAAAACATTTCTAGGAGTGCTGAAAGCATCACTTAAGATTGAGGGTGAACCAACAAGGCAGCGTTTTTTTTAAGGTTCAGCTCCTGTGATTGGCTTTTGACTGTTTGACCTTTATGCTCCTTTTTACTCTTCTGAAATAAACAGACAAAACTGTTCCTTTCTGAAGGCCTATTTTTCTTGAGCAATATCCTGTCCACATGGCATTCATCATGAAATCAGGTCTTGAGCGACCTGATCTAATGGGAGGTGTCCCTGCCTATGGCAGGGTGTTGGAGCTGGATGATCTTTGAGGTCTCTTCCAACCTAAACCATTCTATGATTCTATGATTCTATGAAATGACTGGATGATAACATTTGGCTCACCTTTGATGAAGAAGTCTTCTATTACAAGTTCCTTGACTGCTTTACCTCTTTCTTCCACAGTGTAGCATTCTGACTTCTGAGTTGTTGGAAAAAAAAATCCAAACCAACCCCTGCAGAAACCCAATCCATACTTATTTTTATTCTATTTCCTCATTATCTGCCCCACAGACCTTAATGAAGTCTTGGCCTCCTCAACATTATCTAAAGCAAACAAGTGACCATGTAAGGCTTTTGCCTGCTGGTGTCCATGAATTTCCATATTTCAACCGTTTTTCCTCCTATTCCCTGTGGCTTTTTATTACTTGTTTCACTAGCTTCTACCCATTCACCTACATTACTAGTTTATTCCTTTCTGGTGATGTGTGCATAAGACCATATTCATAGAAATGTCTTTGGCCTTCTCTTTCTGCTAGCCTGAACTCAGCATTATACATGATTCTGTTCCTCACTGTACAAAGCTTGAAGACAATCCTTTTAGTCTTTTACCTGTACTGATTTTGTGCTGCTCTCATCGGCCTAGACTGTTTGTTAACAATTTTGAAGGACTACCAGCTGAATAAAAAGCAACAAATGAAAAAAAAAATTGCATGATGACTCATAGGGAGGATCATATCCCAGTATTTCTTTTTCTAAGACTCAGTTAAGGAAATGTAATTCATGAACAAACCCTGTGATTCTTCAGTTAGCCAGTTGGAGTCCATCTCACCATTTTAATGGGTATTCTCAGATCTTCTTGACAGTGTGGCTAAAATGTGATCATCATACAAGAATCAGCAGCTTAGATGAAGGTTTTTTACTAAATTACAGTTTTGAACAATGTGATTTTGTTTCATTATTTTCTCCCTCTTCCTCTTCCTCGTCTTCCTTCCTCCTTTCCTCTCAGCCTTGGGAAAAAAAAAAAAAAAAAAAGCAAAAGCAAAATAATATATGGAGAAGATTTGTACCAGGACTAAAGCTGTTTCTAAGCACATTAATTTCTGATTGGAGACATTGTTTATACAGTGTGTGGTGCGATCAGGCACTTCTTTAGTGCATTCACAGTTGCTTGGTTGACTTTGCGTAGTGAAGGATCATGCTTTGCTATGTCTCATTATGTTGTTAGTGAATATGACACAATACTGGAAATTAAACAAGATGGTTAAATGGCAAAAGACAAATAATTTTTTTCAAAACAAGAACACACTATCAGCTTAGTTATCACCTCTCAGAACATTCCAGGTTTTACTTACAAACATACTGGGCCAAATTACTGTCTCAGCTCAACCATGAAAGCATTTTTTGTCTGTGTCTGGGAGTTAATTTTCTGCTATATTTGCATTCCATTTTTGCAGACAGTGTCTGCCATATTCCCTTTCAAAGTGCAATGGCAGAAGATGAAATGTGATTAAGATGGGGACTGAGGAGTTACATTGAAGACATCAGTGTGAGGTATGTGACTGAAAGCAATGAAAGTAGAAAATTCGGTTGAAAACGCAGCTGAAAGACTCAGCTCAGTCTCATGAGTCAAGGTATTTATGAGTGAAAAGTAGTATGACTGAAGGGACTGGTATGAAGAAGAGGACTGCTCTCTGACAGTCTTTCTCACTCATCCAGCATTAATGCAATATCAGCAGCTAGTGTGGCTGACCTTTGCTGTGCTCTCAAACTCTGGGTCTGTGCCACCAGGCTCTTGAGTCCTCTTTTCAAAGAGAAATACAATATTAGAAGATAAATCTCACTGGTAGACAATGAGACATAGACTGTGGTGTCATTAGGATATGTCCAAAAAAGTTAACCTGAAAATCTAGGTGATCACCTGGGCCTAGTCAAGTTATGTAAGCATGTGTGTTGGTGGATATTGCTATTTATCTTCATCTACCGGCAGCTGTGAGCCTCAACATGCCTTGTAGATTCCTCTGCTGAAACTTCACGTCACCCTGGCTTAGAAAAAAAAATAGTCTAGAAGAAAAGCTGTTTCTCTGTTATCTTTTGTCAAATGCACAATCCTGTGGGAAAAGGATGCAATAACCCCACAGAAAATCCTGTGGATGGAGTAGTGGTATGTGCTTCATATTGTGAAGTGTGCGTATTTAAAGCAACTTGAAAGCACAGGAAAAAGGTGTGACAACTTCTTACACTCCATAAAAATGTACACTATACTCCATCCTTTTTAAAAGCACATGATAAATACAGCCATTCTGGCTCACCTTTTAGAAACACTTTGTCAAAGCAGGTGACATTTTAAACATGTGCTTACTATAGTATACAATATATTAATAAAGAATTTTGGCCTAAGTGTTTTCCTGGAGAGGATCTATTTAAAAAGAAAGAGAAGGGTTCTGATGAATGTGAAATTGCTACTTGCACTACATTTCAAAAGCTTCTATGAAAATGTGAAAACACAGCACTGCATGAGGAAGAGTAGTTAAACTGTAAGGCATGTAAAAATGCTTGCAGAAGGGTTTTGATCTCAGCCGTTGTATTTCATTAAAGAAAATAAAGTAATTACTTTTAAAAAAGAAATATGCATAAACATATTACCTACTTAAGTATATAAAAGTATATGTACTCACAATAGTTTTTCAAGGACATGGGTAAAGATTTAACCAAGTGTTGTCTCCTTTCAAAACACTTCTGGTCTGTTTTTATGGTGGAGTTCAAAATTCTCAGTGGCTATTCTGTTGTGTGACAGAAGTTTACAGCATTAGTTTCACCAGACAAGGACTGGTGGAGAAAAATTAGTCATGTATGTAAATTATAATCATGCTGAATAGTTGTATGTGCTCATTTAGACATTTTAACAGTGTGTGATGTTATCTTCTCTGCAGGACTAATAAGCATTAGCCATAATGAGGTCAGTCAGTCAGTCAGGCATTATCATGGGATTTAATTGGGACACTGGTCTCTGCTGAAGTGAAAATTAATAACTTTTGTCAATGTTCTGGTGAAATGTTCTGTCTTATTAAACTATGAGGGTCAATTAGAAAGCATTATGTAATAAAGTCCCCAGCAGCAGAACTCAAATTGAGTTATACCACAGTCATTATTCCAGGACGATTGCATTCGAAAATGGAAAACCAGAGTGCCATATGGAGGGTGCAGGTTATATTTACAAGCATTGCATGTTAAAGCTTCAGCAAGAAGGAAACAATTAAATGTAATACTGAAATAAATCAAAGCACTGAAAGTGCCATGTTGTGCCAGGCACTTAATGTAGCCAGTTTACCCCGAGATGCAACTAGGCAAAATGGCACCTGTTTATAAGCCTTGTTTGAGTTCTGTCAGACGGTGACCTCCCTCTGGACCACTCTGATGATTCAAAATCTGGGGCACACCTGGAAGGCTCAACCAGGCACATTGACTCATATAAATAACAGTTTATTGTATGGCTATTAAGACCAGAGGTTGTTTTTATTAAAGTGCAGTTATCATGATGCAACAAATTAAAGAACTTTTAAAGCATGCTTAACTGCCTCTGATATTCCCTATTTGATCATGTTTTACAGTACTTTGGATGGGGGAGACACAAAGACTCTGCTGATCCTGGCGTCTAAAGGCAATGTTAGCATCTGTCAAAGGTACAGAGACTGAAAGGAAGATGAATATGTTTTTATAGGGCTGGTGACAAGCTCAGATGCCTCATTTCTCTGTCCCTCAGAGGTCACTTTTGGTCACATTACAGTTTCTAAGGATTTCCCCTTAACAGAAAACATTACTGACATCTCACCAAGGGCCTAGCTTTTGCATCCCACGTACAGCTGGAACTGAATGCCTAGAGGCTGAAGTACTGTCATTCAAAGCCATCCTGAGTCCATTCTGGATCTGTGCCTAGCTCAGGGTAATAGTGGATGTGTGCACACCTAGATTCCTTCTGTAGGCAGAGACCACAGGGGCTCTGGATAGAGAGCATCCTGCCAGGCAGGGTACCCTTCAGCAGCTCCCTCCTGAGCTTTGTCAGTACCCCTGAATTTTCTGAGCGGCTTGGATCACCTGCACAGCACAGCACAACTCTACAAATCCTTTCAGCACCATGCGTGCAACACCAGAGGGCTTGTGGCCTCCTTCTCTCTTGCCAGACCAAAGCAGACTGGAATCTTCCAGGACAGGACTTTGGGAGGCAACGGACCTCCTGCTTGCTCTTACTCTGCAGGAAACTCTGCGTGTCCCCACAGAGAGACATTATACTGGAGACCTATACCCTGTCTGCCTTCCAATTATGATTCACACATGTGAGGATGATTGTTTAAAGCACTCATTGTTTGGCCTAACACAGCTCCCACGGACTACTGCAGTAAACCTTGCCCTAAATTTACAGAGCAGTGGAAGAATTCCACGAAGGCTGAGTGTTTCTGGGACCCCTGGTCCTGAGGGTAGGCTCTGACACCACCAAGTAGGGGTAATATTATCCTGAATGGCAGGGTGTTGGGGGCTTGGTTGGTTTTGTTGTTGTGTTTGTGTTTTTTTTTTCCAGCCACAGATTTACAATCTCACAGAATTTTATCTA
>VWZI01022757.1:19853-37584 GCA_013396835.1 Psilopogon haemacephalus
TTTTTTTGGGGGGGGGAGGGGGGGGGGGGGGAGGAGGGGGGGAGAGAAGGGGTTGAAGAAGCCGAATTAAATTTACATTTAGTTTAAAACTGTTTAATTAGGGCCAAGCATGAAATTTCCTACTTAGCTGCACACTGACAAGCAGAGTGAAGTACGATTTTTACGATTTTCCCCTTGCCCGTTCCAGTTTGATGACAGTGTGGCTTACATTGACTATTTTGGTGTTGCTTCTGATTTACATCAGTGTGACAGGGAGACTCAGACTCGTTATCCACCTGTCTGTTATGGAGTGAGAACATTTTGCAGCTTAACTCAGAGGAGCTGAGAATGTTAATGTATTTGATAAGCACTTACGAAAAAAGCCTCAGTCCTAGCACCAGGACTTCCTCTACTATAAAAAAAGGTCATCAGCTAGACTGTTAAGAAGCACCTAGTGACTCTGGACACTTTATTTTTTCCTTGTCCAACTTCATATCTTGCAGTCTGACACCCCTTTACCTTTACTCATGATGACAACTAAGGCTATGGAAAAGTGCTCTGTCAGGACCAGAATGCATCAGAGAATGCCCTCCACAGCTAGGGTATCTTCAGCCAGGGATCTGCTCTGGAACAGCTTGTCCCAGCACCCACAGCTGGCCATATGCAGTTCTGTGCCTGAACCACAAGACTGTGCTTTCTCCCCTTTAAATACTGCAGGAAAGCCTGTCAGCTTTCCTCTCTCTTCAGTCCTGTTTAAGTCATCTTTTTTTTTTTTTTTTTTTTTTTTTTTTTTTTTTGTCCTTTTCTGTTTAGAAATAACACACACAGAAGGTCTCTTTCTGGCAGGCATGATTCTGTGTTTTATGTTAGACTCACATATACACATATGCACATGAACGCATATACATACATATATATACTACACACACACACACGTATATTTATATGTACATACAGAGAAGTGTGCTTTCCTGCACACAAGTGGAACATCACCCACAGGCTGTGATTCCAATATACCATTTGAAAGCAATTAGTGTTTATTTTCATAAGTATTTTCAACATAGAGAATACCTTAAAGACAACAGAACTGTAAATTACTTTCAAATGGTTAATGTCCACATTTTCAAGATGTTGCTGCATATCCTAGGCTTCATGGACGTAGCTGTCGTCAGTCTCAACACAGATAAGCACACATTCATGCATAGGTATATATTAATACAGTCTCACCTCCCCACTGACAAATCCACAGACATTTCCTGAGCAAGTTCCTTTATGTTTTTTAAGTGACCAGGACACCAGAACTTTCAGCTTCACTCTGTGTTTTCCATCTTGATTGCTGTTTTTTGTTTTCTTTTTTTTTTTTTTTTTTTTTTCATCNTTTTTTTTTTTTTTTTTTTTTTTTTTTTTATTGCTATGAGACTAATGTCAGGGATTGTTGTTGTTGGAAGGCATAAGTAGTTGGAAAAGTGCTGATTCTTCCTAGTCTTTTATACTTACAGCATTTAGGAGACCTTAACACAAAACAGTGCCAAGTCTCAGTGCTGGGCTGCTTGCTTCAGTCTTCGGCCAACGATAGCATTTTGGCAGAAGTGCCCTATGCTAACAAATAAAAGTTTGATTAATCAGCAGGAGGGAAGACTTGGGAGGAAAGGGAGTGCGAAAGAGAGAGAGTGACAGAAAGACGCAACATGAAATCTATTCTAAAAAGTCTAATCAGTTTTAAAACAGCTTTAAAAAGGAATAAAAATTCTTAAATCTCTTTGATGATATTCAAAGAGCCTTTTTTAATATATGAGAAGGCTCATTCTAAATTCTTAACAGTGCTACTGTCACCAGTCCTTATTTTTTTTTTCTCCACTAAACCATTTTAATTCCATAATTTAGAAGGCCTTGAAAAGTAGCAGGATCAAACTGCAGCATAATTGGATCCACTATACACTTCGAGGGTGAGTCTGGGTCCCTGGTAGGCACATGAGATTTCTCTCTTTCTTCTGAGATCACATAACGCATACTCACTTGAAAGGAGAGATTCAGTGGCAAAGCTAGCTTTTTAGATATTGGAAGAGCTAAGTGTGCTGCAGAAAAATACTGGCTGTTTGTTTGGCACTGGTGGTTTTGCCGTGATTGGAGGGAATGTTATCGACAGCAAAATCAATGTGGGTTTACTAAAGAACTCTGAGCGATCAGGGAGCAGGGAAGCAGTCACAGAAGTGGCAGCACACTATACTTTCTTCAGAAACAACTGGATCTGTTTCAGATCCTTCTCTGCTCTTTGCCCCTTCCCACAACCAATATAAAGTGTGTTTATGCTCAATTATTAGCTCTGCTGATCTGAGGACTGCAATAATGAATAGAAAGATGGAACTCTGGATGTGGTCTATTTCTGAGGAGCTAGGGACAGTTGAAAATCTTTTCTGGGGTCCAACAGGGCTTTTAAAAACAGAAGGCAAGAAAGAACGAGAGGGAGAGAAAAGAAACATCTGTGCATCTGTTGGAAAATCCTATCTGGCTTGTTCAGCTGATCTCAGCAAGAGCAACAGCAGAGGAGTTGGCAGGTGTCGCTACACTTTAGTTGGAAGTCACTGCAGATGATGTCAATATATAATTAGAATAATCTGGATAGTCCCCGTACCTCTTCTAGACTATTCCTCCTTCCCAGGAGACAACTGTGTTGTGTGTTAGGGAGGAGTCATTAAAGCATCTAGGACCCAGGATGTTTATGCGAGCAAAAAGCTGCTATATGTATCAAAGGTGTCCTACAGTAGTATACTGCTTTTTTGAAAATTACTCTAGCAGTGAAAAATAACAGAAACTACAGTCATTCCTTTGGAAGTGAAAACAGACTTGTTTAGGGTCAGGGGAAGGAGAAGAGTTCATTTTTTTTTTTCCCTCTGGACTTTTTTCAACATGGCAATGCTAGATTTGTCTCCAGCAAGTACTCCTCTCTTACCCTGTCTCTCTTTCTGTGTCCTTCTCTCTCAGAGTACATATGTGTGCGTCTGTATCTGAGGCATTAAGTATTCCTGTCACTGAAATAATGTGGTGTTTCTGCATATATACTGAAGTTTGAAGACGATATCTTAGTTTTTTCACTCAGTGCATTCTTACTAAACTTACATTATTGCTGGAAGAATCTTTCAAAGCTAATCAGTCAGCAGCCCCAGTCAGGGCTTTTCACCATTTGTTCAGCAGTTCACAGTTATGTTGGCCCTCACAGACTTTCCCACTGTACCATCTCTTTTCCACAGTCTAGCCAACAGGCTCTGGACAGCAGGACAGCTAGATCCAATAAATCTGAGACCTGTCTAGGTGCTTCATTTATCAAGAGGCCTAATTTACCCAGGCCCTTTAGACTAATTGCAGATTTGCAAAAAATGCTGATAATGTAGAACAGTGCATTCTGAATGTCCCTTGCCATATTTCTGCTAATGTGTTTCATCTGGAGTACATAAAGAGACAGGGATGCTGATTTTAGACACAGCACTTTGGGGCTAATCCAGTTAAATGATTATCCCTAAAAATCTGCAGTGATGTCATTTTCTGTATAGAACTCTGCCAGTTGCCTTGTTTGCTTTATTATGAGAAATTCATGATCCCAAGCTGTAGAAGTTCACCCTATATCCTTGTTTTAATGCATTGTAACTCTTGTTCTGCTCCCCCATCTACCCATTCTTCTTGTTTATAATAATCATGGTGATAGTAAACTCTAGTATGAACTACTGGCTTTTGTGTACAGACTGATAAGGAAGAGGTATACTAATTTGTTTGGTACACACATATACACACAGGTAGAAAAATAGATTTGTTTCGATCTGAAAAGACCTTCAAAGTCACCAAGCATAACCATTATGTAACAATACCAAGTCTGGTGCTGAACCATGTTCCTTAGCACCACATCTCTTCATCTTTTAAACACCTCCAGGGATGCTGATTTTACCATTTCACCAGGGAGACTATTTCAGTGTTCAAGAGGCTTTGCCTACATATTTTTCAATATACAATGCCTTCTTTCTGTTTTCCTCATTTCAACCTTATTTCCAGAGAGTCCCGTTCCACTGCATGTTGGTCACTTTTACTACCAACACTATGCTTTTCTTGGGACCCCCTCCTCTACACTTTTCCCTAAGACACATTGCCACCATTTCTTTATTTCTTTTTTCTTAGTGTCTCATCTTATTAGCCATCATCTCTAATATTAAGATCTTGTTCCATGTCTTTGCTGCAAATTCAGCTTCCATATTCTTCCTTAGGTATCATTCACTTTCCTTTGCTCCTGTAATTTCTTTGTGCTTTCCTTTGTGCCCTGGGGAACAGTGAGGGGTACATGTAGCATGAGAAGAATCCATATTTTGTTTTGAAAAGTCTATTTGTCATGTAGGTCATACAGTGTGCTCACTGAAGCAGAAGCCAGCTGACTCATTGTGTAGAATACCAACAAATACTACTATAATTATTATTACTGGTAAAGATTATGTTTATGAGACAGACACACAAGTGTCACTTCTAGGCTGCTAGACTGTCCCAAGTGCATTTCACTACTCCACTGAAATGTCAATGCTGAGTTTTGCAATATGGATTTTTGGGAGAGATTAGGATCTGGATAGATAAACCATGAGGAGAACCTTATTTTTCAGTAAGTGACTGCCCAGGTCTGTGATTAGGCAGCCTCAAGAATTTGGTACCATAAATATTACAAAGCTTTGAGAGACAGCCTTACATTTATATGTTTATCTAGCACCATCTCTGTTGTGGATAATCAATGGAGCCTTCCATGCAGAAACAGAGGAGAGCAGTAGGAATGTCTTCTCAGGTACCTCAGCAAGGCTGCATGTGACTTACCAGTGTTCAGCAAGCAGATGGCAACCAAATCCCACTGCTATGGTATTAACAAGAAATGTGTTTTAAAGGTTTTATCTTACTCTTTCAGATGCCCCTCAAGTATGGTTGCACAGTTCAGAGAAATTAGTATATGATGAGACAAATCCTGTCTAAACAAGGTAGGCTGATTTGCACGGAGTAAAATACAGAGCAATTTTACAGGACAAATACTGTAAGAGTTTGCTTGCTCTCAGGAGGGGAAGCTCCTGTCTCAGAGAAGTCTCTACCATTTGAAGACTGTGAGACAAGGACACTTAGGGCTTTCTGTGACAGCCTTGGGTACTTCCTGGCTTTGCCTCTTCCTTGTCTCATTTACCACTTTAAGGTATCCTTAAATATCTACTACTTTAATGTAGCCATAAACATCCTTATGCTATCATATTTCAGAATGGAATAATCCATCAGGATTCTTAAACAGGAATAGTGAAAGAAGCAAAGTTAGAGGCAATATTTACAGTTGTGTTATTAAAAAATAAAATAAAATTAAATTAAAATATCTGTTTTCTTCCTAGTCACAAGTTTGGCTTTGCCAAGATTTACAGCCATTGGGTTGAGGCAACAAAATGCATTCTTTGTAGCACAGCTCCAAGACAGGTTGCAGAGCATATGCAAAAGCAGACAATGAGAGCACCACACTTCTCAAGTATTACAGTGTGAAGAGTAATTACCTGACACATTCTTTCTGCCTCTCTCAAAAAGCTGTGTCCTCGTAGCTGTATAATCTGGATAATCTCCACTTCTAGACACTTGCAGGTGACTTCTGGACTGTAGAGGAGCATTTAATGAGGAGGCGGAAACTAATGAAAGTCTGGCTGACATTTTGATCACATTCACGCATATATCAAGATTATCCCATAGGCATATGTCACATGGAGGGAGTAGTTTTTCTATATTAAAGATGGCATTAACCTTCTATCCTCTCTTGTTCCCTTTGCTATTCCCAAACTCTGTAAATATTTCAGATGTCTTCTGCCCTATTCTCCCACCACTCTACTCTGTAAAAAATGGCAAGATGATGTAAAACCCAAATTTGATCTAGGTCCTTCTTTGCCTCTAACGTAATTAAGTCTCATTCCTTTCTGGTGTTTATAGGCAAAGGTAGCTGAATGTATAACATCAATGTGAAATTGCTCTGACTCACAAACATGCACTGGCACTCAAAAAATCCTCATATGGACTCATCAGGGGAGTCATTGATTTACTCCATACTATATTTTGTGCAGCCTTGCGATTCACAAATGCACTGTGGGCCCAAATAGATAGATAGACAGACAAACAGATAGATAGATACATAGATAGATAGATAGATAGATAGATAGATAGATAGATAGACAGACAGACAGATAAATAAGACTCTCTCTGTTGAGGAAAAAGTTGGCCTTTTTTTTNTCCACACTGGTATCTGTGAAAAGTTCACAACTCTTCATTGTAACCCGTTTGTTTATACACTCCACACTCTCCTGTGAGGACAGGCTCTGGGGAGACCAGATAGCAACATTTCAGTATGTGAAGGGGGCCTACAAGAAGTCTGGGGAAGGACTGTTTAGATGGTCTTATAGTGACAGGATGAGGGGCAGTAGTTTTAAACTGGAGCAGGGTAGATTTAAATTGGACATAAAGAGGAAGTTCTTTACAATGAAGGTGGTGAAATACTGGAACAGGCTGCCCCGAGACATGGTTGAGGCCCCATCTCTGGAGACTTTCTGGATCGAACTTGATGACATGCTGAGCAACCGATTCTAGTTGGAGAAGTCCCTGCACGCTGCAGGGGTGTTGGACAAGTTGACCTTTGAGGATCCTTTCCAACCCAATGCATTCTATGATTCTGTGATCCATATCTGTGGAAATATCACATCAAATGGAAACAGTAGTTACCTGGGGACTGTATCTCTGTACCAAAGTATATGGTCAGGAGATGAGAGAAATTTTTAAGCAACTGACTGAGAGTTTTGATAATAAATTATACAGTAGCTGTCATGGACAGTCAATAGGAATGTTATTGTAGCCTGAACAGCAGCACATAGATATTCCTGAGTCTTATCTGGCAAATACCTTTATCTTTAACCTATCAAGAGGAGGAAATCCACCCTGAACAGAGGTTTGGAAACATGAATGCTTTATCTAAACATTTCTAATCAGAATCCAGGTCCCAGACCAGGGTCATATATGACAAAGCAAGCAGCATTTTAGACAATTTTTGACCCAACCACTTTGAGAAATAGCCATCACTTACTATGGGAGAACAATGACTCTCCTCAGAAAAAAATATGGGAGAAGTAAACTAAACAGATTTAAACCATGCCTTAGAATGATGCTACTAAAAAGTAAAATAAATCTATATGCTGAGAGACTGGGAAGGAAAATGGTGATTTGAAGTTTCAGAGGCACTCTTCCTATGAACCTTTTAGGCTGTATATAAGTAGAAGATAATCATAACACCAAGAAGACTTTTTTCCCTTGTATTGATTTTGTTACATTTCTGGTAACTTACTGAGAAGATAGCTAGAAGCAATTTATAAGTACAGTAACACCAGCAGACTCCAGAGCACAGGTAATGAAGTACCCAGGTTGCACAGTATGCAAAGATAATTCAATACAATTGTTCAACCTTACCCTGTGTAGCTGAAATTTGGTATTAGCCCTTTAATTTCAGTGACTCATGATCTTTCATATTGATTTAGGGTCTGGATGACAGTACTTTCAGCAGTAAACTTTTATTTTATTTTATCCAGTATTCAAGTAAAGAAAATAATACAATGCATATTATTATTATTTGACACCATTTTTGTAAGATTACAGTTGGTTGAGAGGGTCAGCTTAACTTATATCTGTTTGAACTCTCCAAGACCTTAGAATCCTATTCATTATTCAGAAACAGTAAACTCATTACCTTACACATCCAGAGTTTCCAGCTGTAGTGGAAGAGATTCCAGCAAAATCAATGAATAAAGTTCTGTTCTTACTTGAGCTCATGGAAGTTCTCAGTAATTTTAAAGATGGAGTTGATTAAAGTTATAAGATTGTTGGTGAGAGTTTCATATCTTACAGAGATTTTATATCAATGTAAGATTATTGCCTTGTGTGTGGATTGCTATGTACAAAAGTTGTAAAATACCTTTACTCAAGTGTTTGCTGATATCATTCCTTGATTTGTCCTAGCAAGACTGCATGTAAAACAACAGGAAAAAATTTGGAAATGTGTTTTTCTCCTAGAACTTAGAAAATGGATTTGCCCTTTAAGGCTGGTCATTAAGATTGAATCCCCTACATTATAAGAGTAAATAATATATGGGAAGATTGACCTCCAGACAAAATAAGAAATGAGTGGAAAAGTTTTGGAGGCTGATGCTCAGGAGAGCAAGAAACTCTGCCTAGACCTCTCTGACAGCAAGTTACAGAAAGAGTTTCATCTGAAGATGTAGCCTACATAACTTCTGTTCAGGGAAACTGACCAGAGAAAAAAAAAACGAAAGGGTCTTTTTTTTTCTTGCAGAGGGCTGCAGTTGTGTATTTTGGCAACTATTACTTTCTCTCTTCTTACTGAGACTTCCTACCCTCTGCTCCCTAAGTACTCTAGTTAAACAAGTGTCAATTCAGTGCAGTCACTCTCACTCAGACAGAGGTCTAATCCTAGATCAGTTTGAGCAAGGCAGCCTAAGGACAGATCCCTGTCAGTGCTGAGGGTACAGGGACCAGGCAATCTGCATGACTTTGCCTGCCTGAATCCAAACAAGAAGGAGGGCAGTTGTTGGGATGTGGTGGCAGAGAACATAAATGTCTTCCAGAAGTTCTGTGGAAGAGGCCTTTTTTTATCATTTGTACAACTGCACTTGCTATTTTGACATTTTGGTGTCCCCTCAAAAACTGAAATTTTTCTGTGCATAGTTTTGCAATGGGGAAACATTGCCCATTAAGGCATCTGACAAAAGCTTTTACGAATTAAAAAAATTATGGAGGAGGACTGAAGACAGCTGTGTTTGTGTTTGTAACAGAGATCCATAGCTGCTTTAAATAAGCTTTGTGACTGCTCTCGATATCTGGCTAAAAGAATGCTCTAAATATTCACAGGCAGAGAAAATACTTTGGACTTACTAGATTCTCATCCTTATTTAAAAGACTGGAACAGGTATTCTGACACAATTGGGTTTAATTTCATCCTTACCCTTTAAGTTTTCAGCTGGATTTACTCTTTGTATGGCTTACTGTGAGCTGAAAAAAAGGAAACCATTTTGAACTCTACCATGCCATTTGTATTCAATGAAGTAAGCTGATGGCATTTTACCTGCTGAGCTATTAAGTTTCAGGTAGCTGAATGTTCCACTATCATGTTTTACCCTCACTGGAAAACTCCACGGAAAGCTAGAAATTTTGCAAAGGAAAGATAGAGACTGAACTCACAGTCTCTGGAATATTTTCTCTCTCACAAACCTTCTGTTACAATAGTCCTTCATCCTTGAGGGTGCCAGGGCCTCGTTCCTGAAAGGTTCATAGGTACATAGCTTCAGCTGGAGGAGCCTTAAAACCTATCAGTAATAGATCAAATAGTGCCCTAGGTTTTGGGTGCAGCCTTTAACTCTGTGCTCATGTATGTCATCCTGATCGGGTTCATTGGGACAACTTGCCTATGTAAGTGTCTGAACAGCTCACTTCCTTTGTGTTGCTTGTTAGTGCTTGTATGCTTTGATATTCAACGTCTAAATCACCACACAGCACTTTTATTTTTATTTTCATAAAATACTTGAATTACACTCACACGAAATATGCCTCTGGCCCCATACAGATGTTTCAAAAAGCCTAATAACAAACAGATTGCAGGGCAGAAGAACGTATATTATTACAATCACTTCCAAGCCTAACTGCTTTTCAGAGTTCTGATTACAAGAAAAACTATGCTGCCGATGTTGCTTTAACTGTGATGTTAAAATGAAAACTCATTGTTGCATTCCAGGGGAATTCAGGAACACTAACTTTGCTGCCCATCTGAAACGGGATAATACTCTCTGTTCCTATCATGTGGGTATCAGTTCCAACTTGGAAACAAGCCTCCTCTCATAATTCAAGCTGGGCCTATACTGATGCAAACTTTCTCAGATATTATAAGCCAGTATGAGCTGAAAAAAAGAATTCACTGCTCAAGGCCAAATAGCTTCAAAGCTAACAATCCTCCAGAGTCAGTGTGAAAGTGTTGAAACTGTCAATGTCAACTTACACCATGCATAGTGAGTGTAAAACTTCAATAATGACATCATGGAGGAAAGGACAAAGGGCAGACACTACACAGAAAAGTGCCAGTGCTCTTCAAATCTTTGAAACCTTCAAGGATTTATCTGGACTAACACTTCTACACGTAGTCATTGGGGTCTTAGGCTATACTGATTAAGGATTTAGCTTATTCAAAGGCTCTCACTGATAGCAAGGATGACAAGGTTTCAGCAGTTATATTGGATTCCATTAACTTTCACTTAAAAAAAAAAACATACCCCAAACCCCTCAGGATCCTGTCGTGGCTTTTTTTTTCCCCCTGCTTCTCATTTTCTTTGTGTCAATTTTTTTTTAAAAAAAACACACACACACGGACTTGCAGACACACACACACATGCACAATACTATGTACTAATATCTGGGTTTGATTCACAAGCAGATTTTGCAGCACTTAAGCTCTCAGTTCTTAGAAGGCAGATCCCAGAAGAATTGAATCAATTCTTCAGGAATTCTCTGAAGCACCACATAGCATATTCACTCATTTCAGCTGCACTTGGGGCAGCAGATACATTTTTAAAAGGGGGGAAATGTATTAGAGAAAGAGGAAAGAGTATTCTAATAAAACAAAACAAAACAAAATTAAAAACTCTTATTAAGAGGGAAACTAAAAAGTGAGACTTTGTGTGGCATTTAACAGATGGCAAAAGCAAGACAAAGAAAAAAAATATTTATGACTATTTGATAACTTCATTGTCCTCCTGTTACAAGGATACTGTATGCAGGCCACCTGACTCAGTGCAGTACCTGAACCGTGAGCTTCTTTGTGTTTCTTTTATTTGTTTTTTTATCATTTACATTTATTGTTTCTGTTTTCCCCCAGTCCTGATGCAGGTACTACTGGTTTCCTGTCACATCAACTGTCCCAGTAGCCTTGGCATAATTCAGTTGCTTAACACAGTTCTTTCTGTGCTGCCATGTAAGCTGTAATGGTATAGCCATGGCACCTACAGGGAGCTGCAATTCACAGGGCCTACGGGAGACCTGTGACCTTCTCAAGCAGAGGTGCAAGACAGAAAGCAATATATAAGAATATCTCAAATTGCATCAGACATCTACATTTGGACAGCACAACTGTGAAATATGTTTCAGTGTTTCTTTCTCAAGGAGCTGTAGGAACTATTGCAGAATATTGCCTGCTGCACAAATCCTGAAATTCCTAATCGCATCCTACAGTGACTGCTTCTGAAACAACAGAACTCAGGGATCTCAGTGCACACTATGACATGATTACCTAGAATATTCTGTAGACTCATCTGCATTGTCATGAAAAGAGCATGCACCTGTTCTAGAAAACACTCTGTGCCATGGTAATCATACAGTCAATGATTCAGCATGGAGAACATTTTGAATCCTCAAAGACACTTCTGTGTGCCCCATTATTACTGTTCAAGTAGCTTTCCATGTATCAGCACTACACATGTGAGACAAAGAAGACCTTTCAGAGAAAGAGAACAAGATCAGAATTTTTCCTTTGGCCAACAGAGAAAGGTGAGATCTAATTACAGAGTGCAACACAGTGTAAGATGCTGCAAGTTATTGCACTCTTACTCATCCCTGGAATGGAAAACAGTAAAGCTAGATCTGTGGACTATTCAGCCCAAGCTAAGAAGTTATGCTGAGAGGCAAGGTGTGTTCCTCTAATACAGTTTTCTTCCTTTGAAGACCTCAGGCAGTAATTCTGTGTGGGATAGAGCTGCAGAACCATACTATCACAGAAGAGCTCTGTATGATACCTTGAGAAGCAGCTGCCTGGAGATACTCTGTGTGATTTGCAAGTTCACCTGGGAATGGGGCCAATTCACAGGCAGAGTGGCCAACTTTTCTGGTGTTTCTAGGGTGAGGTTCAGATTGTGGGATGACTTCTGCCCTTTTCAGTCTATGGCCTATTTGACTCCTGTACCAACAACATTCACATTTTGGCCCCTTGCAGAACTCATAAATTTGCCACTGTGCCATTCAGTGTCCTACTCCATGTGCACCAGAAGGGCACTGTCCCAGGACTCATTACCTCTGGCTTTTAACAATTTTCTGAGGGTTTATTTTTCCATGTTCTTATTGTTATTGTTGTTGACTTAAACCAATTGTTTGTTTTTCTTACAGCACTTGGTTTCCTTAAGAATGAAATTAGCACAAAAGGAATGAAGAGGTGAAGGGTTATCACAACCATGAGAGTAGACAAGAACAGGGGGGAGGTGGGAATACTTTACCTCTTCTACAAGCTGTTCTCTTCTGTGCTAATGCACTTGTTTTTGCTGAAGGGACTGCACCACAATGCTGACTATTTAAACATTTATGAGGAAGGTTTCACATATATTCTGTGAAGTGATTGCCTCATATGTGTTTCCCTTTGGGGTTGCTATAATAATTGTGTACACAGGCACCTACACAGCTGAGTTAGCTGCTACTGGACTGTTATTTCTCTCACACTGACTTTATCCACATTAGGTCACTGACTTCCTTCGATCTATCCTGGATTTGTAAGTGAGATCAGATCGGGGTTGTGCTGGAGGAGGCTGCTTTTTCATTTTTCAAGTTTTATGTAGCAGGAGGAATCTACTTGAAAATAGTAATAATAACTTTAAAAAGGCCCTGCAAGTTAAAACTGCAGTAGTTCAGTTTCATTATGAGTGAAGAAACAAGCTTGGGCTTGTTTTCCTGGGAGGAAATCTTTTGCCTTCTTGTTAGAGCTCTTACTGTGTGGTGTTTGGGAGCCCACTTTGGTGCACCAATTCTTACCAGAGATTGCTGTATATACAGATTTCCTATCCAAAGACTCACTGAAATCTCCTGCTATAGCTCTGTCAGGAGTAAAATTCTCCAGTGGCAGAACGCAAGTGCAGTGTGGTACTGCATTTAAATGTCACTGGAGGGACTAAATGCTTCTTAGTGACTTGCATATCTGTGACCATTCTCCCATAAAAGGTATCAAGCACATTGTTCTCCGCCTAGGTAACATTCCTTAATTCCATCCATCTGGAAGAAAAGTAGACTAGACAAAAAGTCTAACTGAGGGCATCTGCTTCACTGGTCATACTTGACCATTAATCTGTTAAGACAGCTCTGGAACAGAGGGATTTTAAGAAACTCCTGCCCTGGCTAATGCTTTATTCTGAAGTTTTAAAATGAATACTCTTCAATGTTAAACTGCATCCTGAATGTCCCCAAGTTGTCTGTTGTTGTCCTAGTACTGGATGTGCAAGTAACTTGAATTTTGAAGGAGATCTTCAACTAGCAATGCCAGCCCTTCTTGGTACAACAGTGCAAGTGGGACTGCAAGAAATACACTTCACCAATGGTGGAGGCAGGGTGGATTGTCATCTAACCAGAAGAGCAGCATAGATGTCAACAACTAGCTCAAGGATTTAATTTATAAGAGAGTAAGTCTAGATAAGATACACTGGCCTCTCAGCAGATGAGGTGACCTATGCCATAATAGGCAGCTGAGAGAGGGCAGTCACTTCTTTCATGCACATTCAGTGCTTACTGATCTTTTCCTATGACTCCAAATTCCCTTTCCTGCCACATCCACCCGGTTGCATCTCTTGTTCTTTTTCCAGTGGTTTCTGAGTGACACACTCTCTTTCATACATTTCACAGAGACACACTCCTCTGGAAGTATGACCCCAGATGGGGACATCTGCATGACAAAAGACCTCATTATAATTTCAGAAAGGGAGTTGTGGACCAGTGGAAATGCACTTGCGCTACCAAGTCTTTTCAGTAGTTTTGCAAAGTAAACCACTTTTCCCCTCCCAGAACATAGTAGGACACAGGAGTATATTCACAAGACCAGTCTTATGACTCTAAGTAATCACAGTCTTGCCCATTGTGTAATGTCATCACTGAAAACGCTGGTTGTACTAATAGGAAGTGATGGCTGATCCCATTTAGAGAAACATTTCTAAGAAGCAAGAAGTGGTATAATATCAAGAGGGTTTCTAGATCTCCTGGGGATATCTGCAGATAAAGAAGAAGTAGGCAGAAAAAGTAAATGTTTACTTTCTTCGTTCAATAATCATTAAGTACAGTGCTGCAAATTCAGTTGCATTTGTCCTATAAATCACATAATCACAAACACTCAGTAAAAACAATAAAGGTGTGTAGCAGAAAGGGAGGGTGAAGGATGGGAAAATTCAGTAGGTTAATTACAGGAACATTATGTTTCCTTTTTAATTTGCAGGCCTTCTTCAGCGTGTATGTGGTGATAGTCTCTATTTAGCCCTCTTAGGATAAACTCAGAGCAGCTCAGCTTAAGAAAAGATTTCTTCAAATCTGTCCTTATATAAAGCTGGCCTAAATACTCATTTCTCACTGGTTAAAGTGATTAGCATGCAGATCTTACCACTTCATTTACAGATGTTTTGCTGGAGGCCAAATCATGCTAGATTTGCATCACTCTTTCTAGCTTTGTTAGCTTGGCTTCTCCCTGATATTGTATTACGTTACAATGCCTTTAGTCTGTAAGATAGTGTAAGGCCCCCAGTAAGATATGGTCTTCACTGTGTATGTTAGCTCATATAGACAGAAAAGAGCAAAACAAAGCCCAAAAAAATTGTTTTCCCATACCTATAAGAATTACCGCTTGACAAGAGCTGCTGGTTCCTAAAAATTTTGTTTATGCTATACTTTTTTTTGATCTCTCGTTTCAAAGTCTAGCCTAGATGTGCACTGGCAGAAAGATCCCATGGATTTTCCTGTGCTGAACATCTACCACAATCCACTGTATTACTGCTGGGAGAACGTGCCTGAACAAGCTGTACTTAACTGTCATCCACATGCAAATTATCAGCAGCACGTAACTCACCCAGAAGCAGCCCCAGCATGCATGTGTTCTCAGAAAGAGGAATTATTCCTACTCATCAACCTTATTCACGAATCTGTGCTCATGCTGGGTTTCAATGAGAGCAGTGTCTTTGGATAGTTTTCTGTGGGGTTTGCGCTGAAATAAAAAGCCCACTCTACCCAATATAAGATGGACTCAGTACTGAGGATGCAGCCACAATTTTTCTGAAACTTTTGGTGCAGTGTCTGCATCAAGTGGTATCAGTCTTTGATAGCAGAAGTCACTGTTTCTCCCAGCCTGAACTAATGCTCCATGACTTTTCAGTGTAATGTAGTTTGCTTAAAAAAGAGTCATAAAGGCTGCTGTGCCTATTAACTATTCAAAATGAATGTGATCATCCCACCACCCAAATGGCATGCACAGGTTTATGTCCATGAACTGAAGCAAGTGCATTGCACAAGGAATTGCAATGGATATATAATATTTCATACTGAATCATTAAGCTTGCCTTCTAAATCAAATAATAATCTTTTGACTCCAGTGCTGTAAGTCACCCTTTGAGACAGGTGGCTTCTGTCATGAATTTGGTGGGGAGATGATCTACTAAATCATCTCCATATTGAATCCAGCACAGTATACTGCAAAGCAAGCAGCTCTACAAAACAACTATACATAGAAGAGGTACTACAGTGTCTCCCATGGGTTATCACTTTGAGTGGTGGTCACAGACAATACCCAAGCAGGTAGCTGGTGGCCTGTTTGTGTCGACAATGAGAATCTAATTGAGTGTTACCTTAATTGCTCTGACAGATGCTATCTTATAAACCTTCTTGCAGTAGTTTAAAATAATCACCCCCACCAGCTGCAGAGATATGCACCCATACCTCAACTGCTCCAGTCCTTGTCTGGTGCATTAATTTAAACTGTAAACAAAGCACATCCCGTGTTTTGTCCATTTTGCTTACTCTGCAATGAAACTAACCCCAGTGGCAGAAATGGCACAGACGGCCAGGGTGGTACTACAGAAAACTGCTAGAACTTGATTTGCGTGTCAGGGCCCTACGGGTAAAAAGAGGAAAACTTTTTAGTCAGGGAAGATATTTGCATAACATACATCAAAAGAGGAATATAAAGATATGTTTCCCCCCAACCAGTGGAAATAATGGATAAAGGCTCACCACCTTCTTGTGTGGGCCAGTTTCAGAGGCATGTGCTGCTGTAGTCTCATTCTCTTTCCTCTCTGTAACTTGTCATACAAATGAGTTTTTTTCATTCCTCACTCATGCCCTCCTTGAAAGACAGCAGTAGTCTCTGTGTGCTGTAATTGGACTGCCTGGCTGACTGACTCCTGTTCTCCCCTCATGCAGCCTTGGGAACCTGAGAGAAAAAAGGTGGAACAGCCAGCCACTCAAAAACACCCCAGACTCTTTAAAAGGTTAAGGAGTAGAGCATGCAACTTCTGTCTGTTACAGACGACTGGGCATTGCAATTTGGATGTCTTGTTCCCAATACTTCCTTACTATGATTGTCACGGGGATGACAGAGGATGGAGAAGGCAAGCTATTCTTATTAAGGACCTACAAGAGGGACTTTTGGTGAGAATATTAGACCTCCCTTTTTCTGAGATTTGACAGTGCTTGGGTAAACAAATACAGTGAGTATTTCTTAGACTGTCTGAAGAGAGGTGTGTTAGAAAATACAATGTGCACACCCACATACACCAAAGTCAAGCAGTCTTTCCGTGATTACTGTCGGTATTGCTTGCAGTGAAAAGAGAATGTTCAAAATGCCTTCAGTGTCAGTAAGTCTGAATTGATAGTGGTGCTTTTATTGAGTAAAAATGACCAGTGTAGACAATATGCACTGTCTTGCAGGTTAGACTCTCTTCATTTCAGCACACCAGTTACTTGCACTTCCTTTACGCTTTCCCAGACTACAGACAAAACAGATGCTGATTTTGGTTACTAATACCAAAGGATTTTAATATTCCAGTAGCTCCATCTATTTATATCCTTAGTGAGATGTTGTTATTTTTCTTCCCACTTCTTTTTACGCAGCCTGCACAAAACCTTTATCAATCCGCATTCTAAATTCTGGTCTTTTGTGCTTCTCAGCATGAGTTCCTCAGCAAAAGAAAAGTATCAAGAAACTTCTCTAAATTAGGCAGAGAGCTTAGCACAGGCTGCTGCAGTGCTCTTGAGTCATATATTCTTCACTATTTCAGACACGACCACAACTGCATCTCAATCATGTTTCTGCAAGGTCTAGCCAGAGTTCCAGCATGCCAGATAACTTAGGGCAGATAAGGAAGTACAGTATTATGCCAAAAACATGCCAGGCAGTGGTAAAATCAAGAACTCCTCTAACTGATGCATACATTGTATGACCAGTTCAAAATAAAGGAGGGTGGTAAGGGAAAGAAAGGACTCACTGAAAAGATCTCTTCTTCAATTTGCCAACCTGTAACATGGACTATCCAAGTTCATATCAGAGATCCTGCAGCCAGGAAGTATAATATTTTTATGTCTTCCTGCTGCTTGAAATTACAGATAAGAAACTATAAAAAAAAATGTAAAACATCCAATATCAGGTTCTTTTTTTGAAGGCTGCAGGACATTGTAAAACATTACCGTTCATAAAGGATTACATATTTTGAGGGCTGAAATTGAGTCAGTTTCCATTTCATCATGAAAGCACAGCTCATCTTATATAGTTCATTTTTACCTGGTGCTGCCCTCAGAACCTTTACCTACCTTAAGTTTTTTGTTTTTTTTTTTTTTTTTTTTTTTTTTCAAAAAAACAAGTAAATAAATAATTATAAAAACAAAA
>VWZI01022757.1:40819-53305 GCA_013396835.1 Psilopogon haemacephalus
AAGGTCTTGTTGGACTTCTGCTTCTTACTTGTGCAGTGACCTGCTCTAGAGTTGTCAGTATTGCTTATCACTTGTGCTAGAACAGCATGTGGTGAGAGGGGCTCATTTAAGAAGGTCTGTGTTCAGACATGTAAGAAGATGTCTCATGAGACTGAATTCATGGTTGATATGCATTCATGTACAGCGACAAACCTGAAATTGTTTTTTAGGAGGGTCTCTGAGCCTCAGAAAGACACTCAATTGTCAAAAGCAGTCCTTTTCTAGTCCTCAGTCCAACTTTGTGGCTACTTCTTTCTTAGAACCTTTCCCTACCCATATCCTCAGGGAAGAATTACTCATCCTAGGTGTGAGAAGCACCACCACCAACAGCAGCCTATCCAATATACTTGCATATATTTTGTCCTCCACTTGAAAGAGTTCTCAGGACAAATTCTTCACTTGTTGTACCCTTATTAGTGCTCTTGAAGCATAATAAATTTCTTGCGTGGGTGCAAGTTTTCTTCTTGTATCCACATCTCTCTTTGAAAGACTACTAGACAAATAAATGACACAGGACATATGTACTGTTGCTATACAAGCCAAATGCTAAAAACAATGTGCTAAGTACTAAAATGGATATCTAGTCTTCAAATAAGTAAATAAATAAAAACTCTTTCACACTTACTGCTCCAGGCTCTGTTGAGAGATGTACTGAAGTTGTTTGAGTAGTCTTAAGTAGTTAGCTTTTTATTGTCCACTGAGTTTTCAGGGTTGAGATTTATGCACCTCCATCTGGTGTCATGCATTCAGACAGCATACACTAAGACATTAGCACCCAATCTGGGGAAAGAGGGGTATTTTCACTCCTTTTATTCCTCTATATTTCTTTCCTTACTTTCCTTACTAGTCATGGTGGTGAGTGAAATATCTTTTCCGTTATGAAATACACGGTGAAATCCATCTGCTGTTCCTTAATGCCCAGTCAGTAAATATGTATTTTGTGCTCAGACAATAAGCATATTAACTGCCCTTTGATGTTATGATGAAGAAAATGAAGGGAAATAATGCATGGAAAATTAAATGGCTTATAGTGATGGTGTTGGCTCTCAGCTTTTTTCATAGAGTTCAGACATTGCATACTGCTTTCAAGGACTACAGTTCTGCGGTTACAAACAGTGCTGCAATACTGGGTAAGAGCTCTAAAATATTCTTCATCTCTTAAGTAGATCCACTTGACACAACATATATGGCCAGCTCTTACTGAATGTAAAGGTAAGCTGATCAGAGTCCATTTCTTAGTGCTGAGAAGGCAAGCAAAATTCAGTCCTAGGTTCCTGGCATTTTCATAAATGGATCTTTTGGAGAATCCAGAAGACCAACAAGGCAAGTACTGCTTCAGATTGAGTACCTTCATGTTACAGGCACAAGTATGCCTGTTTTGACAGAACAAAACTCTTCATGTCATCAGGTACCTGCTCACACGTCTGCCAGTGTCCTCTCTTGTCCAGAAGGCTGTACATCCCATATTTCAGATTAGGGTGCCATAGAAGTCTCCACTAAAATTAAAGGAAAATGAGAAACAGTTCTCAGGTTAAAATTTTATCCAACATTTTTTTCTTCTTCTTTTTTTTTTTTTTTTTCTTAATTAAATTTAATTTTAAGCACACAATTGAGCAAGAACTCTGAGTCTAAAAGAAGCTACACTGCAAGGAAAATCCCAGAAGTGGGCAAATAAATCTTAATTGGTGCTTTCCCATTCTTGCATGGTATAGGATTTGGAAACTATAGATGATGCATTCTTTCCTCTCAGCACAGAAGTGCCATAGATGCTATCATTAGTTGAGCGCTGCCATTTTTACAATTACGAACCCTGCCATGTTGTGCAAAGGAACTGCAGCTGCTGCTTCTTGGAGTACTGAGTAAAGCACACTCCTGTGATGGCCCTCAGAGACCCATGCACAGCATAGCTTATTGAAACAGATGGGGTGAGGGAGGGATGCTTCATCGAAAAAGCACATTTGTCTAAATACAAGAAGAATGAAAACACAGCAGTTATCACTGGTACTTAATCTTAAATCCAGTGAAGATTGGAATGGGGGAGATGAATGCTGTACTTGTCATGGTGTAGTACACAGACACATAAAACCCCTTTCTTCATCCCTACTTGATTTTTGAGCACATTTGCTGCTTAGTAAACCCCCAGACAGCAGCCAGACTGCCCCTATGAGCAAGCGGAGAGATAAAGTAGAGTATTTAAATCACCATGAGCTTATTCTATCTATGCCCTTTGCCACCATACAGGAAATACACAGCGTAGAACCTTTACAACAAAGTGAAGGTGGTGTCCTTAGTGTTGTTGGTGGTTTTTGGCTGGTTGGTGGTTTTTTTGGGTTGCTTTGTTTGTTTGTTTTTTTCCAGTCCTGCAGCAGACTACTCTTATTTGGATGTTTCTAGGTCTTTCACCTAGGACTATCATAGCATTCATCAACCTGTGATATGTGGAAATAATTATCATCCTTGTTTATATAGGTAGGGAACTTGAGGACAAATTGCATGGTAGATATAATAGCAGCCAGAGGTAGAACCTGGAACTAGATTCTGCTTGCCTACCCATATTTGGGTCTTCAAAATCCATTATTGTACCATCAAGTGAAAGCAACTCCTTGAGGTATTTGTTGAGATCAGTGAAGAATAGTAGGTAACCCTTTCCTCTCTCATGTAGTACATTCTGTTTTGGGAACAAAGAACCTTTTGCCTTACAGAAACTATCCTTCTCAGGTTCTTTCCTATAAGGCAAGGGAGGATTTTAACATCTTTGACAAAACATACTTTACAGACAGTATTATTTTTAGGGAGATGGGTTTGGCTAAGGCTTATTACTCTCTTAGTGCTGATAGAGCCTGGTTGTGTTAGATGCTGGACTAGAGCAGGTGGGGACAGGCAGTCTAAAGCAATCTGAAACAACATGTTAGATCATGATCCTAAATTAAAGTATAAGAAACTATTATTTTGCTAGACTGCCTTCTTACTTTCTCAGGTCCCACACCTCACAAACCCAGTCCAAGATTTATCATTACTGGGGCTTCTTGGAAATTATGTGATTTCATTATTTGAATGATATAATTAGAATTTTTTGAGATGTGCTAAATCTGGTCATAGTAGCCACAACTTTGAGCAGGTGTAATTCAAAAATAGTATGAGATATCTCTCAGATAAGAAGAAATTATATGGATGCCTTTATCCATAAGAACTGCAGAATTTTGCAATGGGTGTCTTTCCTGGGGAAGGGAAACAAGGTTAGCAACGTTTAAACAAAATTGTTAGCCTGTTAGATTTAAGACATATCCCTATCAGGTACAACAAGTGCACGGAATTAGGGCTAATGATATTTAACTCTGAATTAGGACTAATGATATTTAACTCTGACAAAGTCATTGTCCCATTTACACAGATTACAGTTATACCTGAACTAAAAACATTTACTTTCTGCTCATAGCATATGTGTATGAACTGTCATCTTCTTTAAAGCTGCTGAGAAATTTGAATGGCAAAATAGCATGTTTTCTATAGGAAAATTATCAACAGTGGTCTGGGTCTCAGGGTAGCAAAGGGACCGTAAAACTAGCTTTGCAAGCCATCTGAGAATTTCCCTTGAGAAATTTCCCAGCTCTTGGCATAGGGGACATCTCAGGGATATGGCCAGGAGGTGGGGAGGAAAGGGGTGTGCACTGTGGTATAATCCTTGGGGGCTACTGTTTGTTGAAGCAGCTCCAAGGTTGCCCTTAATTGTATTGTGGGCTGAACTGGCTCCTAACCAGCTGCTGCGGTGTGAGAACTACAAACACGGAACAGACGCCTTGCCCCCCCACCCCGTCCTCCCTCCCCACCTCCCAGCTGCAGAAAGCATAGTTTGGCCAGGGTGCATGGGTGAGCCTCCTAACTTATTCCTGCATCTGAGTTTTCTGTGCTGTGACATGTCATTGGATCCTAGATCATCCCTAAGACAACTATCAACAAAACTAGCTGGATATCTTGCTTATTTCCTTAACTTACATCTCTCAAAATGTGAACACACACACACACACATACACACACATACCAATTCTTATTTGGGTGGACACTGTGTGCCTTCTGGAGCAAAATGAGAACAGACAATAGGAGAAATAATACAGTAAAATATCCTATAATTAAGATATCTATTATAGGGAGACACTAATCAATCATGAAAAAGAAACAAGCTGTTTTACCACAGATAAATACTGAAATGACATCAGACTCACTGTTTTCCCCACTTTTCTCCATGACAGTGTTTTATACCTCTTCTTTTCTGACAGTTTTTGAGAGCTATCTAGGAAATTAATTTTGAGAAACTTGTTTTTTCACAAGTCTTATATTTTGCAAGGTTTTTTTGAGGGGAATAAATCTAGACCAACATTAGGCTTTTGTACATACCTGTGAGACATTTAAAATAAACCTCATCCCTCCAATAGCCAGTGCACTTGCATTCCTTTACATTTGTAGAAACATACTTTAAAAACAGTTCCACCTGGGAACAGTTTTCAAAAGCAACTCCACCTTGGAGAAAGCTTCCCAGTGCACGTTGCAGCATAGACAAATACCTGTTGTTGAGGACTTTAATAAGGGCTTTAGGAGTGCCACAGTGAGAAAACCCAGTTGTTACTGCATGACTGTCCACACAACATATCACTCAGAAAAGAGTGATTGCTCAGTCTTCTAAACTCCCCTCTGTCTTGTACCAGTTGCCATCTTGCAATGAAAAGAAATTTGTTTCCAGCATTTATACCTAAGCTCAAGCGAGAGTTGGGAACAAAGTAGATCTTGACATTAGGAAACTTTGGATACCAAACAAACACTGTAGGTAGACAGCCCTGAGCACATTAGTCTGAAAGTGTTGTGGACAGTTAAAACAAAAATAACCACATCAGAGAGCTACAATCCAAATTACTTGCTTTAACACAGATTATTTCAGAATTATATTCTTTTCAGGGTTGCTGGTTCCATCGGACTTTCTGGGAAAGATTTTTCCTATTAGGAAAAAGAAAAAAATACACAAGGACTGTTCTGATCTGCTAAATTGTTCTGACTGCTTCCAGCAATCCTACTGAGATTTCTGCAACTGCCCCACAGATTTCTACCTACCTTCATTCCCACTTACCCTCCACTCTGTTGAAGCTATGCTGCTTATTCTACACCCTAATATGAAGCTGGAAAAAAGGGTATGAAACAGGGAATAGAATTGCTATTTACCCTTCCATCTTCCAGAGTTAAAGTCAAGCCTATCTGATGATGGGAAAAGGGATTCAAAGAGAAAATAGAACCGCACATTTTGTCAGGTATCCAGTTTTGGGTGCGTTTTTTGGGGGTGTTTTGAGTTGTTTTTTTTTTGTTTGTTTGTTTTTTTTTTTGGCCAGTGGGAAGGTTGGGGTTTTGGGGGTTTTTGTTTGTTTGTTTTGTGTTGGTTTTGTTTGTTTGTTTGTTTTTAAGAGAGGTTTTTATAAGAGCTATAACCCCATTTGGTAGAGTCACCATTTGATCCAAACCCCCACAGTAAGACTACAGTAAGACTACATCTGCTACTAAGCTGTGTTGTAAATGTCCTTAATTTTTATATTTCATTTGAAGGGAATTGTTAAAGTGGATTTACAGGGTGATGGCTCTTTTAATAAAAGAATCAGAAGTGAGGCAAAGCTCTGCATGCCACTTAATATTCACTCTAATAAGCCCTCCTAAAACATTACAAGATTTTTCTTTTCCCTAAACTTGTTTTCTCTTCACGCTTTCTTCTTATTATTTTATTTTAACATTTTCTTCTTCCTTTTTTGAAGGACACATTTGAGGAGAATGATTTTATTACTGCCCAGATGACACCACTTTTCTTTTCACCCTGAGTCAGGTGCACTCTTCTTTCTAAGCAGAAAAAAATACAACTCAGAACTCTTCTTTCAAAGCCGCTGCTTTTATTTAAGTTTGTTTCTTTCTTTGATTGGGACTTTTTCATAGTTTGTTGTTCTTGTTGTTGCATGTTTGTTACTTTGTCAGTTTGTTTTCTTTTGACTTTTGTTTGTTGAAAAAATCCCAACCAAACAACCCCATTCTACTGGACTATCTGGGGGGTCTAATTTGACTTCCATCAGTGAGTGTGGGAAGGGATCCTCCAGTGTGGTTGTGCTCAGATTTTAAGGCTCTTTTGGATGTGTTCTTCAATACATGAAGAAATTCTGTGCTGGCTGAGCATATCTAAGTATGGTACATTTCTTGATCACCTAGAGGGGTCATCATAGAGCGAACATGGAGTAGTATCTGTTCCAGTCCCAGGTGGTCTCATTGACTTATTTTGCCCTGAATAACAGACGAGAAGGAAAATGTAGAATTCAGGCTTTTAGTATTGCAATTCAGATCTGAGAAGATTTCTACCTAACCATCATACCTGGATGCTTTATTTTTTGCTTGAGTGTCTTGTTTTTGTTCTAGAGAACAAAACAAATTGTTATGGATTCTAAACCTCAGTTATCCAGAAGAAAAAAACCCAGGAAAATAAAAATGTGCCTCTTTAAAGAAAACAAAGGAATAATAAAAATATTTACAATCCAACAAACAGAACATCAAACAGAAAATCAAGAAGACTATCTGCCATCTGATACTCATCTGGAGAACAATGTTGCCAAAATGCAGGGAGATTCTGCAGCAGTTAGAATGAAGGGAATTACATATTTACATCTCTTTGGAGATGTGGGTTTGAAAAGATTTCAAGTATGTAAAGGCAGTATACGCCATATTCACCAGGCAGGCCTGAACCCAGAATTCGTTGTTGTAATTCAATGTGGGGCTTCTGAATTATGAGATACAGCTAAATTAAAAGCTAGATGGGACAAGAAATAGGTCTTCTCTCTTACAAACCAAGAAAGAGTAACAAAGTTCCTAAAGGAATATTATTATTATTGCAACAGTAAAGTATTGAAACCAAGCACTCAAAAGTCAGTAAATTTCATAAATACATTTTCCCCACAAGATTTATAGAACCATACTGTGTATTTATTTTTAATTTACAATTTCATTGTGAAGTGCACATCCTAATGGATTACATTTGTCATTAGTGTAAACCATGATACAATAGTAATCATCAGATTCTTATGTAGCACTCATGCAGAGATGTACATAATCACAGTTCTCCACAAACATACTTGCCTCATTCTCAGAGTTCAAGTGGTAATTGATGAATAAAGTACAGTGGAGATCAAACTTGTGCAACACACAGAACCATCTGTATTTCTGTGGTTGTAGAGTGCAGACAAATGCCTGACTCCCTACTCCAAAGAATTCCTTGTCTGATCTAGTTTCCTATGCTTCATTAAACTCAGCAAGAATAGCCGAAGCCCATTGTGGGCAGCAGTTCCCCAAGAAAGTAGGAACTTACTGCCCATTTCTCAGCAAGCAGAGTCTGTAGAGATACAATATTAATTTGATTTCTAGCATAGATATAATCTACTTAGATTCAAGCTATTCTCTTTCATGTCATCCTATTAATCTGTTTAGATATACACCCTTCTCTTTCTCAGAAAACTTATGAAAACCTGCCTTTCTGTGAGGCCTGCCAGGTGCTGGACTACTCCTCGCTCTGTGGGTGTTCTTCCTCAAATTATTTTGTTTGTATTGAGTCATGCCTTCAGGCCGTTATCTTGCATTCCTTGCACACCCAACATTCACTGAAGTTGATGAAGATAAAAAAGGCAGGCCTTTAGCTTTTGCTGGGATCTACTGATCTTTCTTCTAATTTTCCTTCTACTGTGGGCTCTGCTGTCCTAAATCCTGTGGACTCAGGATTTATCACTTTATTTTTTGTTTGTTCTTTGAGGTATTTAGTTTTGTTTTATTTTAGGAATGGGGTGCAATGTCTCTTCCTGAGTCTAACACCCTCACCTCCTTCCTGGCTTGACTATTTAATTTTTTTTTTTAAGGTTACTATCTATGTATGCATGATCTTGAATATACTGCTGTCATGAACACCTAGAGTCATAAAATCATAGAATCAGTCAGGGTTGGAAGGGACTGCAAGGATCATCTAGTTCCAACCCCCCTGCCACAAGCAGGGACCCCCTGCCCACAGCCTCATCCAGCCTGGCCTTAAACACTTCCCCAACAGTGCCCCCAACCACCTCCCTGGGCGACCCATCTCAGGCTCTCACCACTCTCATGCTGATGAACTTCCTCCTCACATCCAGTCTGAATCTACCCATCTCCAGTTTTGCTCCATTCCCCCTAGTCCTGTCACTGCCTGATAGCCTAGAAAAGTCCCTTCCCAGCTTTTTTGTAGGCCTCCTTCAGATACTGCACAGCCACAATAAGGTCACCTGGGAGCCTCCTCTTCTCCAAACTGAACAGCCCCAACTCTCAGTCTGTCCTTATAGGATAGGTACTCCAGCCCTCTGATCATCCTCGTGGCCCTTCTCTGGACATGTTCTAGCATGTCCATATCCCTCTTGTAACAGGGGCTCCAAAACTGTATGTAGTACTTCATGTGAGGTCTCACCAGAGTGGAGTAGAGGGAGAGAATCACCTTCCTCGACCTGCTGGCCACAGTTCTCCAGATGCAGCCCAGGATCTGGCTTGCTTTCTGGGCTGCAAGTGCACACTGCTGCCTCATGTTGAGATTCTCATCCACCAGCACCCCCAAGTCCCTCTCCTCAGGGCTGCTCTCCATCCAGTCATTGCCCAACCTGTATTTGTGCTTGAGAGTGACTGGCTGGAGAGCAGTCCTCTGCTTCCTGAATTCAGTGGGCACTAATGCTTTGCTTCTCAAATCACTTAGATGATGTTATCCAAGACAGTGAAAAAAACTCATTCCTTCCACTTACAACTCTGAATAAAAAGCATTGCTTCAGTGTTTGTGGCATGTATATTATATTATAGTCTTAGTGATTCTCTCATATCTGTCCTTATTAAAAACAGACTTAGCAAAGTTAATTAGGGATAATCTACATTCAAACTATTCATTATTTACTTATCTTTGAACTGCAAAATGTAGGAATGCCATTTGTTCATTAAAACTTTCAGTCTTTGCCCACTTTCCTTTGATAACACAGCGGTTAGAGAAAGTTGATCTTAGCTGCTGACTAACCATTCTCTGCACACTGTAGAAATGGCTGCAGGCCATTGTTTCAGCATCAGCAAGTAGTTAATGTTGAATGCCACAGAGTTAAATTTGTGTTCATTTACTTATTATGCTGGAATACAGTTGTTCATTCCGAACAAATTTCCCAGCAGTACTCTCAGTCAAACTCTGCAGACTCAAAAAACATGTGGTAACAATGTTGAGAGGAATTTGTCATCTCTGGAAAAAAACTACTGCAATGCCTTGCACTGGATAAGGCTACTTTAATTATTGCGGTCACCACCCTTGTTTGTTCCTTTGAATAGCACCAGGATAAAGTATCTGCTTTTTATTGTTAACCTCTAATCTCTGAACAATTAAACATCTGTTAATTCATCAGCAGCTCTTGCTGTGTGCTTCTTGCAGATATTTTAAGTTGAAAAGAGATGCAATGCCAACTGTCTTGCCAATGTCTTGCCAACAGGGAAAACCAACCCGTTTTGTTAGGTACTCAAAGGAGACTGTCTCACAAGTATCTCTTTGGTAACATTGCTATGACTAAGGTGTAGGAACCGTACCTTCAGAGCAAGAATCAGATAAGTAAGATGACAAAGCACTGGTTAGAAAACTAGCTTCAGCAGAAGGCTGCAAAGATGGCCAGATCCTGGTGTGCTATGTGGAATGAAGTAAATCATCTGGAATATGCCTGGATAGTTAAGGATTACTCAGGGACTGCTGTATGACAATGCCTCTGTTCCGTCTTCCAAAGCAATCTTAAAATGATGACATCTTCTAAAACTCCCTCCCCCTTCCCTCCATCTCTTGAACTAATGAGCAAATAAGGAAAGAAAATTAAAGAATAAAAAATGTAAGCAGTGATAGGGTGAGATCAATAAACTGTGGATTGCTAGCACTGGGTGAACCTGAGTAATCTTCTGCATATTGCACGTTGAGTTAACTTGCAAGAGAAATATGTTCCTTTCTTATTGTCCTGTGTCTCATTGTGGAAGAGGAAGAAGTGACTTCAAATTAAAGCACCCTTGATTTAGAATCTGAATGGAGTGCCCAAGAGTTCTTCCTCTATTTGCCACATGCTGGAAATTGAACTGTCTGCACCATTACACTATAATGAGAATATTTTATTGTTTTCAAGCTTTGACTTCTTTTGTCCTGTTTATTTGCCCCCAACAAAAAGCCCACCAAAGATACTCTTGTGAGTAGCATCAGGAAAATATACTATTCTAAATCAGCACAGTTCTTTGCTGTTTCAGGCTTACTACTGCAGGGCAGAAGGTAGAAGATATATGAATAGTAATCTATGCGATACTATACAAATGCTGGCATAAGAGTGGCAAAGACTTCCTGAGCTACACTGGGATTATACAGGGCTAGGAGGAGCTCGTTCAGAAGTGGAAAACTAATGACAATGAATTACGTTTATAAGCATGCTTGCATCACATGAGCTTCGCATAAATAATGAGTAGTCTCTGAGTCACCAGTCCAGGGAATATACTGTTCTTAAGGACAGTTCCTTATCTTCCACTATCAAAGATTCTACCTGGATTTAATGCTGCTTAGCAGCAATTGCACCAAACCACAGAACATGGGAAGAAAAGTAGAAGTCTCTTCAGTCCCAAGGGAATTGATAAGAAATAGCAGAGCAAGAATGAAAAAAAAAATATGCCTGACTGGTCATTATCTTTATGTGGCAGCACTCAAGACCATCATGGTGACCATAGAGCTAAATTTGGGATACACTAGGCCCATAGGTTAAAGCAAATAAGGAATTCTAAGGCCCAGAAGTAAACTCACGGAACAAAGTACTTCTATACAATTCTCACTTTGGTAAATGCCATCCACCTTCTACAGAAATAGAAATTATGTTCTCCTTCTCTGAAGTCTGGGGCACAAAGTGAAGAATGCCACAGTCTTGAGTGTAATTATTCAATGGGAACCCATGTTTGCACCTCTCTTGCTTTAATCTGCCAGATTAAATCAGCAAACAGCTAATGGAATTGTATACTGCGCATTATAGATTTGGTGATGACAGAGAGTTATGAAATAGGCTGTAGTTTCCCCCCCTGCTTTCTGTATGGAAAAAAAGAGATGCTTAAAGACAGGAAGTTCATTCAAACTCTGCATAGGAGACCAATTTATCAGTAAATGATGTCTAGTTACTCTTCTAAACTCTCTCATGTCATAAAATCACCATTTTGTCACAAAAGGAAGCTGTAAAGGGCAACTGAAGAAATTAAAGGACCTATGTGTTGGATTGACCTATGTTTGCATAAGAATAGGCTACATTTTAATCTCTTGAGCTTCCAGAGAAAATACTTTGGGGGGGGTTTAAAAGATGGTAATTTAATTCCCCAGAGATTTAAAACAAATTAGGCTTTAGTGATGCTTAGAACTGGTTATATTAATGGGGAATATGTTTCAGATAGTTTGACAGTCATACAGTGAAAGTGTGATGCCAGTACTTCTCCACTGTCTTCAGTAGGGTCAAGACTCATCTCGTGTTATTTGCAAAGCCAAGATGATTACAGAATGGCCTGATTCAGGCAACAGTCTCGCAGAAAAGGACAGCACGCTGCTTCCAAAATATCTTTCTGGATGCTGTAGACTCGATTTTTCTGAGGCTATTTCCATCTGCCAATGTATTTGTAGCTGTAGCCCTAAAATAGTTGAGGGGAAACTACATAAAATGCTAAATATAGTAACTTTTAAATGAGGATTGTCTCATTTTTTGGTTGGTTGTGTTTGGATTTTTTTGGAGGTGTGGTGGTTTTGGGGTTCTTTTGAAAAAAAATATAACAGAATCAACAGAAAGTTTCAAAACAAATGTTAATGTTTGAAGGGAAGGCCATGGCAATACACAAAAACAAAAGGCCATGAAAGAGCATAAGAAAGAGCTGAATTCTGATCTCTAAGCAAAGAATCAATACAGTACCATGAAACAAGTCTCTCTGGATTTATACCAACATAATGTAGCCTGAATTATAACCACTTGTTTTATCATAAGCCTTAAACCAGATCACTTTGCTTTGACACCTTGTTCTGGCTGCAGTTGCATGTGCATTCACTTACACACATGCATTCACATTCTCTTCAACAGCCTTTCAGTGAGGCCACAGAGCTGAGCAGTCTCTCCTAGATAAGCTGTGTTAAATTAAAATTAAACATGACCAAGCTTTGTGCTCAGCCTCCCTCTGTGAATGCTCTGCTGTGGGTATACAGGGGGTTAATATCACAAATGTTCCACAGGAGGTTAGTGGGATTCAGTTTCAGCTAACATTTATTTTGCCAGCTCCTGTTCACTTTCATCTGTGCTTATGAACACTATTATCTTGTTTGTAATAATATATATAGATCATTGCAGCTGCGCTCCACTAAACTCA
>VWZI01022757.1:53333-65163 GCA_013396835.1 Psilopogon haemacephalus
TTTTTTTTTTTTTTTAACTTTGCGAAAAAAAAATCTGCAAGTCTTTTATTGCATTACTAAGCCCTGGAATTCACTCACTTTCCCAGTCTGGTCCCTCACAGAAGTTGTAAGTTGGCTTGAATTTGCAAATATTTCACTGAGAACAGACAATCATGTTTCTAACTTAAGCTCATGCCAAATGCAGGTTTTGTCCTTTTACTCAAGACTGTTTAAAAAAAAAAAAAAAAAAANAGCTCCTTTGCCTTTTGTTTATTTGTATTGTTAACTTTCTGTCACAGGTGCTAGCTTTGGGACATCCATGACATGTGCAGCAAGACAGCATACTGTGCCTGAACTCTTATGCCACTTGCTCAGCAGATTGCCAGTAATAGTATCTAACTCTTACATAGCACTTTTCCTGTCTTGCAAACATACAGCTTCTTTTCTTGAAATGAGTGGTCCTAACTATAGATGGACATGAATATGGCTATTGGCATATCTGACGTTCTTTCATGAACATAAAGGATTGTGCCAAATAGCATGGTTTTCCACAGACAGGACATAACCCTGTTAGTATTTGTACTTAAAATTTCCTTCTATCTAAAGAAGGAAATGAGTCTTTTTAAACAACATGGACAGTGTAGATGCCTTGAAAAGCAAATGGAACACTCTAAAGAGGTAGGACTAAGATTGAATTTGCACTAAAATTTCCAGCAGAATAGTCCTTTGTCAGATATTTTCTATGGTTTGATCCTATGGCTTTATACTAGAAAGGCAGATAAAGCAAACTCTTGGCTGTAAGTTCTTAATATTTACCTATCTTACCATTACTATAGTACAGCTTACAAGGGAGCTATTATTCCAGAAATTGAATGGTGTGATACAATTATTGACTTCCTTACTAGTTTCCTAGTCTTCTACCACTACAAGAATCAGAAGTCGGTGAATGACTAGGTCATAGCTCTATTCTACTTTTTCTCATTTTGAGACAGAAAAAGACAGACTAACTTTCAAAGCCTCTACCCTAGGCTTTCAAGAAGGCAGAGCGTAAAAGAAAGAGTAGAAAGGGAAACAAAAAGGAAATGAAATGGAGATTTAAGTAGTTTAGACTTTGTGCTCAGCAGTCCACAAGATCAAACTCGCTCCTCTCCACACAGCAGCTGGTATCAATGCTCTTGCATTGTTCAAACAAGTTCCAGGATTTAGTGAGCTGAGATGCTGCCTTCTACCACATTTCTGTAAAGGCCACCTCACTAGCTATAACTGAAGTGTGTCTGCCAGAAGCAGCTTTGGCTTACTTTGACAAAACCAGAGAGCACCTGTCCTTGAGGCTTAACAAAATGTAGTAAAGTGAAGGTGAGACTAATCTATCTCAGGCCTCTGCTGCTATCGCTCTCCCTTTATATTTCATTTCGACCAAAACATGAACAAAGAAAGAGTGTTAGACATCCACACTGTAATGAAAATCCATGACTTGGCTGTGCATTCATAATTATTTTATAAATAAATAGCTTATGGAGAGCCACATCTGTCTATTCCCACGGAGTGTATGGCTTTCATTAATGTATTACAGGTTGAATGAAGCCAGCCCGAGTGCTTTGCTTGCATCTTCCTATTCCTCTCCATCACTGTCCATGGATAGGTTTTTGTGGTTCAGAGAGAGCTGCAAGCCCCACACGTCTGTGCAGGACTGATGGCTCGTCAATAACATTAGCCAGCATTATGGGCCGCATCGGTGTAGAACAGAATCAATATGGCCAAGTAAAAAGTCTAATCAGTTGACATGACCAGCTTCACTCCGGCTTACATTACAAGAAATGAGTTTTTTTAAGGAATCAGCATCAGTGCTGCTTATTCGCAACATATCAAGAAGACCTGACAAAGATTTGTTGTTTCTTGTTTTGTTTGCAGTACAGGGTACGCTGTACTGGTTCAGGTTAAAAAAAGAATACAGACCAGGCTCTGCACATCCTGCCCACATTTTCCTAAGAAGCTGAAAAGAGCCTCTGCAATGTGGAAGCTGCCTCTACCAAGATATAAGAATACAAGCATTCATGCACTTTGTTTTTCTTTGTTGCATTTCATTTTCTCATCTTCTGTGTTTTTTACTGAAGGGATAGATTCAGCTCTCATTTCTACTTGTGCGAATTGAAGTCACTTGGCTGAAAATAGGATTGTTCCAGATTTCTATCAGTGTAAGTGAAAGCAGACTTTGGCAGTCATGCCAAAGACGTACTCATCTTAAAACAAGTTTCTCACTGATGCATAGCTTTATCTATGTGTAATTACAGAGATGTTTTGTAATCATCTCCCTTTCTTTGTCTTCTCACCCCTTTCCATGCAGATTCTTCCATCACACAAGAGTAACAGAGATGCAGCTATCAGATATTTCATTTTATGAACTCTGTCGATAATTTGTTCTTCTTTGTCCAGTCATCTGAGGGAAAATCCTTTTCAATCATGTGAGGGTAAAGCATTAGCGTGATCACTAGTGCAGCATGGGATGGCTAATAGACCCATGCCTCAACCTTTTTTTTAGCAGGCAACATACTGCCTACAATAGAGGTACTTCAGCAGTGCTTTTTCCTAAACAGGCAAAAGAAAATAATCGCATTTTAGAAGCAAGCAGATTGTTCATGAATGCGAAAATATATGTCAACTACTCCCATCACACTTTGTCAGATTTAAATAGTAGGAAAATGCTCATTAAAACAAACAAAAAAATTAAAACATATGAAGTGATTATCCAAACTAACAGCAGAATCTGAGGACATTAAAGGACCTGATCTTGCAGGTACGTCTGCATACTAGTCATGAGGAGAGGAACAGAAAATACGATGTAGGATTTTTTTGCCACTGCCTGGAAATGATGCTCACAGACCAGTCTGTGGTACTTGTACACATAAGTGTGATAAACTTGCTCATCCCTTCTTGGGCAGTGGTAGACCTTTACTCAACACAGTCACAAGCAGTGGGAAGTAACTCTGCCAAATTTCATCTCATGTTCTCCCTCTTAGGCACAGCAATGCACATACTTGCTGCAGGTTTCATCACAAAGGATCAATTCTTTGTGGGTTTTAATATTAGAATAGTAACTTCAGTTAGCATGGATGCCTCCAGCACTCCCAAATCATCACAAATTTTCGATGACTGAAAAGTTTCACCAGTCAAACAGGCTCTGTATAAATAAGCAGTATGTAGCAAACATATTGTTTTAGGGGGATTATCAGTCTGACAGCTATTCAGGTGACGTGGCTATCTTCTGTCCCCTGGAATTCCCAACTTGCCCTCTTAACTATACAGAAGGTAAATCTGTATACCCCACAGTTGCCTTTACTGGGACCTGACACCTTGCCTATTGGATGTACTTTCCTGGTGAAAAGCAAGCACCTTGTCAAGTTTACTGCTCTTGATGCAGTGCATGCAGCTGAGCTGTCTTACTCAAAGTTATGAGGAAAGGAATTTCACTCTGTTACTTTCTGAACTACTGGATACATAGAGCGAACCTGCCAAGCTGGTCAGTCCCTCAAACCTTTCTCCCTGACACGCAGGCTGCCGGCTCATGTTTAATAACATGTTACTCCTATGATGGTCACCATCAAATCTGTTTATTTATTCAGTTATTTAGTGAGTTAGTTAAATACCATATTTTGCAGTCAGCATTATCATTATACTTCCTCATCGCAGCAGACCAAACTTAAGCCTTGCTGTCCATCTGACACCAAATACATTGGCAAAGTTTCCAGCAGATTTAAGTCTGTCTCTGCTATGCCTCTGCCTGTGTTGATGGGAACAGGGCCAGGAACAAGACCTCACTGCGCTCACATTTTTTGAAGGAAAGGGCACACCAGGACCGTGCTGGCTGAGGGGTGCACTTAGCTCTGAGAGCCAGAGGAAGGCTGTAACTTGAGGGGCTAAACATATATGAACTGTCATGGCACAGGTGACCAAGGACGCTGTACTGTAAGAGGAACTGACTTCTGTGTCCCTTCATGCTGTGCACTCCCTACCAAGGTTCTTGCTGAGGGTGAGCTTGAGGAAAAGGGAAGAGGGTCAAAACTGCAATCATCAGGAGTTAAGGGATATACATCCGGGCCAGAGGCCGGATCAAGTGACAATTAAATTGCTGTAGCAGATTTAGGTTGAGAAAAGAATCCTTCTTTTTAAAGAAGATCATACAATGTTTGTTGTGGTCATGGTTCAAGGAGGCCAGGCTCAGAAACACCATATATGGAGTGTGCACCAGTACCCTAGCAGCAGTAAAATAATAAGCTATTTTGTCAAGTATTTCAGGTAAAAGTTGCAAATAAATTTATTTTTCTCTGCTACCTCACTGAAGCAAAATACACCTTGCAAGCAGTCTGTTTTGGAAAGCTGCTAGTGCTTGGACTGGAAGAACACAATTAAAAGATGCAATAAAAATTGACAAATGTTGGTATGAGAATCTGAAAATACATTACAATCCCAATCAAAACTATAAATAAAACCCCCTAAATTAAATAAATCTTGCACAATTATGGATTAAAATATGTTTGGCTTTAATGACAGCATATAGGCCTTGACTCTTGGAATGGTTGCTGAGACGCATGCAGCTTGCACAGGGATGTAATAACAAACAAATTTCCTGCTGCAGCAGTGCCATATAGGAATGGTGAGGGAAGGGACACCAGCATTTTTCTGGTTTTCTGGTTACTGTCTGACCCTCCTTCATGGGCCCTCCTCTCTGTGCAAAATTCTGGCCATACAGCTTCAGTTACAGCAAGCAGTGTCAGTAATAGATTCAATAATGAGTGGGAAAGAAATCCAACCCAATAACAACAAAACCTCAAGGGGACCATTAGCAGCAATTGCTGTCATCTAATGTTGGGAAACTGCTGGTCTTTCGTGATGGCAGCCTATCATCCACAGGCTGCAGCAGGATGCTGGGATCAGAGAGCTGCAAGATAGCAAGCCCTGTAAAAGGCAGGTGTGGTGGATGGCAATGAGCTTCTCCACTGCAGCTCAGCAGAGCAGAATTCTGGTGGCCCAGGTCTGCCTTAGCAGCTGTGTGTTTGAAAGGAGGTGCTAAAGGAAGAGGTGGGCACCTTTCACCATTCGGCCTCCTGCTTTCCCTGCCCATGGCAAGATGTCTAGGGGGTGAGTGGAAAGTGCTTTCAGCTCCTTTTGGATGTAAAACAGGGATCAAAATATTTTCCGTAGCTACTGCTTTAGCTGCTGGGCCAGGATAATCTTAGAAGCTATACTTCTTTCTTTAGGAAAGGTAGGGAATGGGTGTGTACTAAGAACAATTGAATGGCACTGACATGACTAGCCTCAAATATCCATTGTGCCAAACCAGTGGTACCCATTGCTCCCAATTCTTTCCAGGACTGTAGCTGCTTGTCTTAAGTCCTCACTACAGCCAAGTAATTAGCTGCACTACACCAGCTCTCCAAAGGCCAGGACTGAGCTTAAACACAGAAACAAACAAAAGCCCCTCAACCCCCAACCCTGCCAGGGATACATGTCTCTTTTTTTTCTTTTTTTTTCCCCACAGTGAGCTGGAGCATGGTTTCCATCAGGTGAGAATTCGCTCAAAGTCTGTTTTCCTCAGACGTATACCTGCTGTTTTCTCCATCTCTGCAGTCATTCCTAGGGTCAACATCTTACCTCCTTTTCCTGTTCCTTACTACTTAAGCCTAGTATCAAAGCACTTCTATCTTTTGACTAAATTTGGTTGGAAGAAGTCTGTGGATCCGTACTAGAAACACAGAAGTTACACACAGGCAGACCCATATTGTGTGCAATCAGATGGTATAACATTTCCTTAGTAAACTAGGCTAGAAAGAAAACGGTCTGCTATTTCAGGTCTGTTTCTCCCACTTACATTGAAAGCTATGGTAGCTTAAATCAAATTTCTATGCTTCATCTAGGAATGTACATGTTATGCTTTCTGGGAACATTTTTTTGGAAAAGTGTCCTGATTTAAAACATAGTTTGTGCACATGACTTGTTTTTCTACTTCAGCAACTGTTTTCTGGAAGACCTGAAGCTGACGTTACTTGGATTGTGATTACTTAGTGGCTTGACTAAGGCTATTTCACAAGTCGGCTCTGATGTGTTACTTTAAATTATGATAAGAAGTTTTCTCATCTTATGTTTTACAGAAAAAAAAAGCAAGTGTCCTCTTTGAAAACTTACCTTAACATCACATATGACTACATTTTGCAAGCTGCTTAGTCACCCATTATTTTTGTTTTATTAGACACGGCTGACCCTTTGATCTTGGTGAATTAACACTTTTACTGCTCCAGAGGCTGTCAGTCTAACCCTCACGCTTGTTGACATTGTTTTCTTATGGCCTGGCATTTGTAATAATGGGAATTCTTTTTATAGCTTATTAGTTTCTAAACTGTTCTCTAAACTGATTCTGTGACATGCTCTTTGTAACTTAGCAGCTTTCACTGACTCTTCTGTATGGCTTAGCTCTTTCAGCTAAGGTTCAAATGTATTTTGGAAAGTTACCATCTTTTAGAAAAACCTAATTTAGAGTCTTAGATATAGCAGGAATAAAAGTTATTTTGTAGATTTTCCTCGGCTGTGGTCAGCTTAAGGAAAACGTAAAATTTTCGATACATAATTTAATGGATTTGTAGAGAAACTTGAAACATGGTACACCTCTTGACCTGAATTCTTGTATGCTTGTATGAAATGTATTTATATCACTATGAAATTCTCAAGTTGCAGTTTACATTTCACTCATGTAGCATTTATCACTGGAATCAGTGGACAACGGTTGCTGTAATACATCAAGAGTTTAACCTTTGTTATTCTGATCTTAATTAAAAGACCAACCCTATGATATAGACTCCAGTTTCCTACCAGCTCCCAGGCTTGTCAAACTGTGATTAGAGCCTTCCTTCACCAGGCTGCATTGAACACTTCCAGACCAAAATGGAACACGGTGAGCGCAAAGTCATGCAAACAGATGCCAGAGGCCATGGAAAAGGAGGTAGAATTTTACAGAGCAATTAATAATGTTTTACTTTTTTCAAATTAACTCAGGAGCTAGGAAATATTTTTTTAAAATTCAAATATGAAAGTTTGTCTTAAGTCATAAAATATATTCTAGATGACTGACAGATTTGATACCTCCCAGTTTATTTTCTGAATCTTTGAGAAAGGTATGTCATTATTATTCATCCCCAACAAGAGGAGAAGAATATATGTCTGAAATATATTCCAGTCCAAGACACCTTCTCTGAAACACTAAAGACACTAAGACTTCTAAAGGAGTATAGGCTTCTGTAAGTCCTTTGCCTTAAATACTTTAATATTTTACATAATTTTGATGTGGCAAAATTCTGTGTTTTGAAAGTGAACGCATACACAAATGAAGAGGAAAAATGGAATTGTACAACACACAAATATGGAATTATAAGAGTGCTTTGATAATATTACTTAGATGTGGAAGACTGAAGTTCTCTAAAATCTTGTAAGTGGCATAATACTTTCAAATCACTTAATATTGCACATGCTCGGAGCTCTGATAACTCACACTCAACTGCTTATGTCTTTTCCTTCACGATACGAACCCAGTCTCTGCAATTCACAATTACTGTGGCGCTTCAGATTTCTCTGTGAGTCCAGACACAGGAAAGAATTCAAACTGTGTTACAGAGGGTCAAAATATATTGGACCAATTATATCACATACTCTAACCCATAAAACCTAAAGTGATCTTAAAATATATGATTAAAAAGACCAAGACAAAAAGGAGAGGAACTTGCATAAAAATATCTTGGAAACAAAAAAAAAGGTACTTCTATTGGGGCCTAAGAAGGGGTTATTAAGAAACAGAAATTACCATCAGATAGAGGTAAAAAAATAAAAGTTCCTTTAGACATGAGAAAATTAGTTTGCAAGATAAATGCTTTTACTGTATATTGTGGTACAGATGGGAATACTGAAGGGCCTTGAACTTATCCTTGTAACAGTCTGCTTACTTAGTTAAACACCCCTGGGTATAGATGAAATAAGAGGGAAAGGAAGTCCAACCCCTGCTTTTGCAGATAATCCTGTGTTAAATCTCATCATAAACTGATTCTGTCTCTATCATCTAGCTACTTTCCATTTTAGCCTCTTATGCTGATATTGGAGGGATGATCCAGAATCAGGGTGATCCAGCACTTACACTTGTTTCTCCTTTGCAGCGTAAACTCAAGTATAGCTACTTGTTCCTGTTGGCATACATGGATCTTTCCCCCTGGCTTTTACACATATCATGTGGATATATATTTATGCAGCCTAAGAATACCACACTTTGAACTCCCACTTGCTTGGCTGTGGTAAAAAAAACTCCCTTAAGTTATTGCCCAAAAAGTGCCTATTTCCCTCTTTTCAAGAATGGTCAGCCTTTCCTTGAATTTGTTTTTGTCACCCATGGGCAACTGAATTATATTTATTGCTCTAAATGAAAGTTCTGGGCTTATGGAAGGACTACTGATGCTGTCCAGACTGTCATGGAAACCACTCATTTGGTAAGTCCTGGAACCATGTTTGACCTTGAAAGTCTCTGCACTTCATCTGAACATATCTTCTTGTTGCTAGGTCTCACTTTATTCACCTGGTGAAAGAGGAGTTTGTTGTTTCGTTTTGTGACGTTTGAACCAGCTTGATCTCTGGCAAATCTGTCATTGCTTCTAAGACATCTAAAACATGCCTTTTATACTGGCCAATTTTGATCTTTGTAAAGTCTCTTTAGGATTTTTTCCCCCCTCCTCCTCTCCCTACCCTCTCCCTTTCCCCCGGGTTGTTTCCCCCTTCCCCCTCTTCTAGCATCCACCTACCTTTCATTTGGTATGTGGTATTTTCCCTAGGTAATGCTAGACTGTTTAGGAATGGAGGTAAAAATGAGGATTCGGATTTGCACATTGACCTGGAGAGTTTGCCTCAGGAAAGCAGAACAGGAAACTCCAAAAGCAGTACTCAATGACTGCCGTGTGCCAAAACGCTCAAAAAGCTTTGAGCTTCTTGTCAAGGTAGCATTTGTGACTAGTGCTCTGCTGGGATGCATTGCCAGTTCAGTGCCATTACCTCCATGGGGTATTTTGATAAATTCTGCATTGGCCATTGTGGGAAACACTTTACCTTGGAAAGAGCTGTCATAAGATTGGCAGTGTATTGCTGGGAGAATTGAAACCTAGTTGTAACACTGAAACAACAGAGAGGTGATCACAGAATTTTCATCTTTTTCTGGTTGATGACTAGAAGTGCCAACTGAGAGGAGGCATGTTCTGGGCACTGGGATTCTATAGAAACTGCAGCATATATGCAGCACATAGCTACTTTAGCTTTACAATAACCAACAGGACTGTAAACAGCAATGCTTATTTGGTCTGACTGTCATTTTGTGTTCTTTACAGAGAGGTTTCAGCTAAAGGTCACAAAAGAGCCACAGTATTTTTTTTTTCTTCAAACAAAATCAATCGAAATACCTAGAACACAATAAGTTATGTTACAGGGCTGCACTTGCATGTATTCCCATTGGAGACCTATCAATGTGAACTAGCACTGTTGGGAAATCTCTCCAGCTACCCCAGCTAATCAATATCTGTTCATTATACTGTCTCTAATGAATATGGGTAAGGACTGGGTAAGCATGAGTCAGGTGACTAAAAAATAACTGCACCTCACATAAAATCAATAGAGGTTTGGGTTTTTTTCCCCAGTAATACTTCAGGCAAACTAATACACTTTTAATCCCTCCCTCTTTTTACCACCCATTATTCATTGTTAGGATATTATCATCACTGTAGGAGTGGCTTTATTAAATTTGTAGTATTTAATCTATTGTCATAGTGTCAACTTGCAGGGAGGAACAAGCAGACAGCAAGTTTTCAAGTGGATCAGTGCGCTTTGACTGGCTCTCACCCAGGCAGTTAGCTCAGAGCTGTGCCAAAAGCAGTCTTTCTGGGTGCCTACTAATATCCTTGCACTGAGTATGAAAACCCTATGTTAGGAAAAAAGAAATGTTTTAAGGGAATTCATGCCAATTATAGATGTGTTATGACAGATTAAAAGATTATAATTATGCTTGGCTTCCATGCAGAACTACATTAACACATCTATGACATTTAATAACATGGGAGGATAATCACATGTCTCAACAGGAGTTGACTTTCCCCACAGTTGCTTAACCTTTTTTTATTCCCTTACTCCCTCTTTTTCCCAACCACCAAAATTAAGAAGAGCTGCATGTGCTTGTAGCTTTTTGAGGCAAACAAGGAGAAGCAAGAAAGAAAAGGAAGGGGGGGAAGACAAAACAGAAAATAAAAGAAAGAAAAATAATAGAGATGGCAAGACAGAGGGGGAAAGGAAAAGGAGTAGAAGGATAGAAATGGGATGGGATTGGATGAGCTGAGAAGGGGTGACATGTAATTCAGTGATATGAAGCTAACAACTGCAAGTCAGTATGAGATTAAAGGCATTTGGTTCATTATTGGGCTGTTTACATTAGACTGATGAAAAACAGACAAATGGAATAAAGAGTCTCTCAGGCCTTTAGTTAGTGGGCCTCTGGCAGGTATCTTGTATCTATTGGCTCATGGCTTTCAGCACCTAGACTAAATGAATTCTGTGAAGAAGCTCTGCTTTTAGAGCTAAATGTTTTGCAGAAAACTGGCTCTTGGTGATGCTAGGAGGGCTGCAAAACTATAGAACTGGTGACAGGGCTGGAAAGAACTATATCTATCAGAGTATATGCTACCTTTCAATCAACTATCCAACCAACTAACTAACCACTCATCCACCCACCTACTCAGTCAACCATCCACTATTGTCAGACTCACAGTTCACAGTGCTTAAAGAATGGTATTTAATTTGCGTTCACATTCCTTTCTTTCCCCACCCCACATTCAACTGGTGAGTCCAGTTGTCTCCATTTTGTTGATAAGGAAGTGTGAGGCAACTAAAAAGGCTTACTGGCTCTTGCCAAACACCAAGCAGACTGTTTCCAGTCCAGCTAACCTGTTAGAGAAGAGCTCATTTACAAGCAAATATCCATTCCCACTTTGCTGAACAGGACTGTACACGCACCAAAAATTCAGCACATACCTACATGTACCACAGAGTCAGAGCTCAGCATCTTGCAGCACTTAATGAACTGAGCTGTCTTTTGCTTTTTTAACGTGCCCTTTCTGTCCCTGTGAGCAGAGTGCCATGCACCAAAATATTCTGAGACAATACTTAATCTATTTATTTTCTTTACTTATATGAAATGTACTCTGTAGAAAATGGCTAACACTTCAAGAGCTCAGGCTGAACAAAAAGCATTTGCCCCGGAAGAATCTTGCTCATATTGTGCCTGCTTCTACAGCTATCCTTTACAAAATGAAAAAAAAAAAAATCCAAATAAAAGGAAGTATTCTGCCCTGCAAACGGGACTTCAAAACATCACTCCATAGCATACCCTCTTGTTGTCAGTACAGAGCACAAAATCAATCACAACAATTCAAAGGTGAATCCTCTGGTGATAAATGTGTTCAGTCCAGTCCTAGATTACCAGGCAAAGGTTTGTGGAGAGACACATTTGACCAATGCCCTCACATTTCAAATTGCAAGAAAGTTCTTAGACAAACACTGAGATTAATGAGATGTGTATCTTTGCTTTGAGAAGCAAAAGGGGTCTGACCTGTACTAGGATACTAAGGGTTAGGCAAGACTTTTCACTTAAATGTCTTCACCTGTCAGCCATACCTAAATGTTAGCAATATTCATCTTAGGAGGACTTTGCAGACAGTTATGTGAGTCAGTGAGAGTTTAGGACTCTGGATGCCAAAATAATGCACTTTTTAAGAAGTGTGCATATTGG
>VWZI01022757.1:94956-111842 GCA_013396835.1 Psilopogon haemacephalus
AAAAATGCACCTAAGAGTTTAAGAACCAGCTACCTCTGTTTAAGCTCAACTGTTTCAGTATTGAAGCAGCATACCATGCGAATGATGTCACCTGATGGGCCAGCAGCCCTGCTTGATCTTAAAAAAATGTATGGCTCTAGTCTCTCCTCTCTCAATATGCATAATTCCTAACAGTGAGGAATTGAGTTACTTACATGCAGAAGATGTAGACTAAATGACCATATTCAATAGAGAGGCATGTAAGTTCTGCTAAAGGAGGATACAACTATTTTCTTAATATTTACTTGTTCTTGCTACAACATAGCAGCATTTAAAAAAAAATTATAAGAAGAAAGACAAGTCTTATAATGTCCCCTGTTCTATTTAGTATAACTCTATGGGGATGGAAATAATTATTTTATTCTAGTTGTTCCATTCTCTCTCTCCATCCATTCATCCAGCTATCCATTCACCCCTTACCTTCCTTCCCAGTTCTGCAGTTTGATATGCATGCACAGAGATATTTTTACTATATATAATTTGCTATATATTTAATAATTTCTTTTTTATTAGTTAAAGAGAGAGAGAAAAAAATACAATAAAAGCTGCAGCTTATAAACAGAACTACAATGCACATGTTCACAGGCACACAAAAAGAATGGTTTATTACCTTGCCAGTGACTTAAGAGGATGGCACAATATATACTATTCTGAGTGCCAACTAACAATGAAAGTCTTAGTGATGAAATTCCTTCAATGTCATGGGAACGAGATTGTCACTTGTCATTACTGTGCATCTCTCTATTTCTTCATATATCCTAAACTGCCTATTCTTACATAATTCAAAACATTTAATAATGTAGAAAATCAATTAATATTTACTGACCTGTCTCTGCTTCTTCGTGATGGGAATGCAGCATTACAGCCAGCCACTGTGCAGACATGCATCTCTTTTAAATGAACGTTTCTGTAGTGAAGCTTCACGCTGTAGGAACTCTTGAAACTTTTCTTGCAAACATAGCAGATCTTGGGGTCTGGGCTAGAGCACATTTCACCTTCTGGGGAGAACTTCTGAGGGCTGCTGTAGTTGAATGTAGATGCAAAGCTTTCATGAAGGGCAGCCATACTGGCACTGCCTCCATTGTACAATCCATATTGGCTCATGTAGAACATATCATATGTAGGGTCTGCATACTCTTCCTTCACTTTAATGACATCTTGGTTGGAAGAGTCATTGTGGTTTTCATCTGGTCTGTCACTGTGCATCATGGATTTTTCACTAGGTTCATGGAGGCGGTCATCGCCTTCCATGGATTCCTCACACAATTTGGGCTCTGATGATTCTGACTCATTTTCATAGTCTCTCTCATGTTCCTGGTCTTCTGATGTCATGCTGTCTGCCCTTCTTATGTCTGGCCTGGAAATGCATCTGCTTCTGTCACTTTTGGAAAAATCTTTCACAGACAGCCCTGGGCTCATTTCTTCTTGAGAATGGCAGTGATTGTCATGACCAATGTCATTCACCATTGCACTGCTATCATTCACCTCTTCGTCTTCATCATCAAACTCATCAGCAGTATCAATAACTTCCTTTTCAATTTTAACTGGCATGCTCGACTTCCTTGGTTTCTTCTTAGGGGCAAGGTCAGCATTAGGTTCTGGAGTGGGCATCAGCACTGAAGGTACTGATGACTCTGAAGGAGGAGGGGGATGCTGCTCAATGCCACTCACTGCTGGTATTATTGGACTGGTAGGGAGTGAGGTTGGAGGACTCACCATCTCTCCAGGAGTAAGTAAATTTCTGTAAAAAGGAGGAACAGGTTGGACAGTCTTTAAAGCTGGGAACACTAGCTGACTGGGAAGAGGGTTCTGTAGAACAGGATCTAGAGGGGGAGTAGTAAACCCCATCGGTGGACGCCCAGGGCTTGTTAAAGTTAGGTTGGATTTCGTACTTGCTATGACAGGTGTGGCAGCACCTGATGTAGCACGAATCAGATCTTTGTCACGATTATTCCTTAGCATAGGCATGTGGAGGCGGGGATTTGGGTTAGCACTGTGGCGATTGCGGCTTCTGAGAGAGCTGAAGACCATGTTGCAGCCCTCAATAGTGCACCGGTGCTTGATCTTGAGGTGAACAGCATTGTAGTGAATTTTAAGAGTACCTTTGTCATAGAAAGTTTTGCCACATGCATTGCAAAACACTCTTCCTTTCCTGGAGGCTGACCCCATTCTCCTCATTCTGTGAATGCGGAATGAACTTTTGGTGTGTTCTGTTTTGGACAAATCATTGACAGGTGTAGGTGTCTGAACAGGAGAAACACAGGCTGGCTCAGTTTTGGGCTCAACATTTGTGATGCTGGTCAAAGCATTCCTGCTGGATGTTTGCTCATTCTTGAAAGGTGTGGGGGAAACTTCAGATTCACTGCTTTCATTATACTCATTCTGGGTTGTCAGGTTCGGTTCACGGAGTCTCATGGCTGGCTGTTCCAGCAGGAGGCCATTTGGAGGCAGCCCCAGCAGAGGAGCAGAGACTGGGTTTATGTACTGGAATGGAAGTAGGAATGCAAGGCTATTTGGGATGTTTTCAAAATGGTGAATGCTGGAAGGGTTGCTGTTCTCCAGGTGAGCAAGGAGACTTGGGCTCCTGGTGCGATTATTGCTTTCAATAAAAGTCCTTATATCTGAATCTGTCTTTGAAGATGGCACAGCTACAGCCTGCCCTTCTTTTTCTTGAATTGCCATCAGCTCCACGATGGATTTGGTCTCTCCAAATCTCAGGAACTGTTGAAGAGTAATGATCTCTTCTTCCCTGGACATGATGGCCCAGCGGTCCAGCACCTTGCCTGCAGCATCCTAGAGGCCATATCAAAGAAACAACAAAGACAAACACAAAGAAAAAACTTATTGATTCTGCATAATTACCAATTCAATAGAAGGTGCTCTGCTGCCTGAGCTTGAAACACTAAGCTCAAAAGTCAACATGCAAACAGCATTAATAGAGCTAGACTAAAAAATGAGAACTTTCTAGCCATGCAACTAATGGCAATTAGCTAAAAAAAAATGTATTTGATGTGTCTGCTTCTTAAATATAAGGCGACATAAGACTGACGACACTCATGGGCAAAGTCCCTAGAAATTTTGGTGCAAGGCAAGTGTTTAAAACAGCACATAATACTTGCATGACAGCGATAGCGAAAAAACATATTCATTACATACTTGCATCAAAACACAGAAACTGGGGCATGGATTTTAAGTGCAACTGGACTATTACTGGCAATTGATTGTAAGCTTGCAATCTTGGTATGGTTTAGACTTAAGTGATTACTTTTTTTGCAGGCTTGTTATAAACGACAGTTAAAAACACATAAAAAGTAAGCATCTGATGGATGTAGATAGCATAAATGTGTAAAAATGTTGTCTCTTAACATTGCCTTCTGATAGCAAGGGGAAAATCCAGAGAGAATACACATCAGTAATCACTAGCCTATCTGTTGTTAAATATACATTAAAAAGCATTTCACACTTTCATTTTTGCTAGTAAGCATGAGATTTGCCTGGAGGTAGGACTTAAAAATTCTGCAGTGTAATGTCAGGCAATCCATTCCAGCAAGTATTGATAAAAACATATTAAAATACTTATATAATGAATACATCATTTTATTGGCATCTTCCCTTTTGGGCAAATGCCGGACATAGCATCAGCACAGTAACTATAACTAACAAGCACTGTTGCAGGCCATCAAACTAGAATTATTTCAATGCTTCCTTGTGCATTAAACAGTTTGAAAGTCTTGCAAGATACTCCACTGTACTGTCTCAGATCTTTTTATCTGAACACTTTGGACTAGACACTACTGCAAAACCCACCAGCTCTTGTTCGTTTATGAAGCATGAAAATACCTTTCTTTTTTAGTACTCACTCCCCTCTCCCCTCCAAAGTCTTGGTCTTATTTATTTACTTCGTAGAGTATGCTCTAAATAGCATGCTCTAAATAGTAAAGCATGTAGTTATTTGATTATAGATGAGTTTATTATATTGGTTCTGATGCACGTTGTCTCTCCAGCTACGAAGTTAATGACAAAGGCCAATGTCAGTACCTTAGATGTAACCAGAAAACCTTTAGAAAGGCTCCACACACAATTAGACCATACACAGTGATGAAGGAAATGCTATGATGCAGATGCTTGCTGCGGTTTCCAGCATTTGCCAGGAAATGTCCACACCTTTTAGGACCTTGAAGCACTGTGAACATCTTTAATTTCTGTCTCTTCCCAGTTCCACCTCTCTGATGGAGCAGTATTTTATAAGCAGTCACAGTCAGTGCTATCTAGCAGAAATCATCTAGAATGCAAAAAAGTTTCACCCAACAACAGATCAAAGTGAAACAAAAGAAAAAAAGTAAACAAAACTCCAAACAAACAAACAAAAAAAGAGATGTGGGGCAGTGCAAGAGAAGGGAGAAAACCAGCACTACCACAAATAGATACTTAAATGACAGGCTCATCCTTTAAAGCTCTAGTATTATATTATGTTCCCATCCAACTAACTTTGTCTACTTTCCCCATGAGAGTGATCTAAAGCTTCTTACATCTACTTCTCTCACAGCTGCCGGCCAGTCACAAAGATTTTATATTTTAGTAATTACTACCTGAATACGAAATCAGACTTGGTGCAGATTTTGGTCTGCAAGCCTTTGCTGTCATGCCTGACTCAACCTATACATGAATGTTTCTATTTCCAAGCCACAACTATTAATTCCTTTCAACTGTTACTTGCATTGTTTGAAGATGGAAATAACATCATCTAATTTACACTGCTTGCATCTATTGAATTAGGACTCCTGTCTGCTGCAAGCTGCAGGCTGCTTTGTAATGTACTACTGGTAGTAATTTGTTTTGGTTTTGCTTTAATTTGTAAATCACTCACAGGCTTATGTAGCAAATGGATCCTTTACCAAAAAAAAAAAAAAATTTAAAAAAAGTAAATAAAAATTAAATACAGCCAGTAGAACAGTAACTCAAGAGAATAGTAAGTACAGAACCTATAACAGATTCCTACATGTAAATGGAAGGAGGTATCACACGGTCCCTCAGCCAGCAGCAATATACTCAGATCTTTGTGTTTGCAGAACAGGCAGACATTGTCTAAATGTAGGGGTTCCCTATGTGCTCATGGAGAATTATTCCACCGATGAACTAGAGAGGTCAGCACTGGGCTACACGAACTACCTGTCAATGAGATGCCACCATCTTTCTTTCATTTAGCTTAAGGATTTGCAGTGAGGAGGGGCAGACCTTCAGCAGCAGAAAAAAAAGCATGTGATTGTCATGAGGCTACCATTGTCACAGAAACAGCAGGGAATCAGGAAGCTTCTTGTACATTAACTCCTACTAGTTATACCAAAGTTATATCTTGTTAATTTTCAGCAAGATGTTGTTTGGCTTTTTTTTTCTTCTGCACAGCAAAATAAAGAAAAATTGCACAGATGCCTATATTTCACATAACACTGTGCTTTCATATTCTTCATTATTTACATAGTGGTGGCTTTCCATAGACCACTGTAAGCATGTATTATGCAAAATTAGATAAAGAGCAAATGGAAATACAATTTTTTGATGAAACCTAAAATTAACAAAAAAATTATAACCATTATCCCCTTTGAATTAAGCTATAATTAGCTAGAGATCTTTCTGTATATGGTAATACTTTATTAGAGGGTCAAATCCTTTCTTACAGGTAATCAATTTCTTGATTCTTACAATCTCTCACACTAAATTTTCTCCCCAAAGACATTAAATCATTTCACATTTAAGTATTTCATGACAGGTTCCAATTTATATTACTTTTTCTTTTTTTTTTCAGCTCACAAATGATTAAGCCAAGCTTTCTGTGATATGTACAAGGAAGTCAGTAACACAGAGACACTTCTCCATGCTTACAGCTGTAAGTTAGGCAATAGACAAGTAAGCCCAACTCATACAGCTTACAGTGATGCTCTTCCTTCTTTGCTTATTACAGCCTTGTTTTAATTATTTTGTATCATATAATCGTATAATAGTTTGGATTGGAAGAGACCTTAAAGATCACCTAGGTCCAACAGTCTGTCACAGGCAGGGACACCTCCTACTAGATCAGGTTGCTCAAGGTTCCATAAACTGTGGCACCGACCACTTCTAGGGTTGGAGCCTACACAGCTTCTTTGGGAAACCTGTTCCAGTACCTCATGGTGAAGAATTCTTTCTCATGTGTAATCTAAATTTAGCTTCTTTCAGTTTGGAGCCATTACCTCTTGCTCTGTCACTACATGTCATGTACAAAGTCTGTCTCCAGTTGTCATCTTTGTGACCCTCCTTCAGATCTGCTCAAACAGTTCCATGTCCTGCTTTCTTGTGTTAGCGAACCCAGAGCTGGGCACATTACTCCATCCGGAGTCTCATGAGCAGAGTAGAGGAGAATCACCTCCTCTGACATGCTGGCCATGAGACAGCCTAGGATATGACTTGCTTTCCCAGCAGGAAGTGCACATTGCTGGCTTATGATGAGCTGCTCATCAACCAGTACTCTTAAGCCCTTCTCATCACATCTGCTTGCTAATCATTCCTCACTCAGGCTGTATTTGTGCTTGGGATTGCCCTGACCCAGGTCAGGGACCCTGCACTCGTCTTTGCTGAACTTCATGAGGCTGGCATTGGCCCACCACTCAAATTAGTCAAAGTGCCTCTGGATGGAATCCCTCTCCTTCAGTATCTTGACTTCATAACAGCCTGGTGTCATCAGCAAACTTGTCAAAGGTGCACTCACTCCCACTGTCCATGTCACTGACAAAGACATCAAGCATCAATTGTCCCAGTGCCAACCCCCAAGGAACACCACTCATACTAGTCTCCACTTAGATACTGAACCATTGACCTTTACTCTTCAAGTGCAGTCATCAAGCCACCACATGATCAATTCCTCTAGTCCACGTCTTTGCATGTTATCATTGTGGAAGAGGGTCAAAAAATGTTGGAGTAGGTCTATCACAGTTTCACATATATATATATAAACCATATTAAAGTAACGTCTAAGGATACAACACGTAACCTTGCCTTTATTTCTAACTCCAAACACAATTTAACTACTATTTCTATAGATATGGATTTGCATACACACATACTACATTAGATCTATAAAGTAATGCCATAGTTAATGATCCTAAATGTGCTTTCTCATTTTTACAGCCTTCATGTTAGGAAGAGATGTGTCAAGCTATGTTAGGGTACGGCTTGTCTTAAACTACTAGGTCAGACACAATAAGTGATTGGTGTCAAGATGATTATCTCGGATGACACAAACAGGCTACAACAGATGATGGACACATATATTACCCTAATTTTTAAGAGCTTAATTGGAGAGGATTACAAATTTCAAGCTTTCAACTCATTTCTAAAATCTCTCAATTTAAAAAAATGCATATTTAGAAAGTAAGGGCAGCATGCACAAACGTACAGCACAAACATACACTACAACTCTTGAAGTTTATTATTAAATCAGTTGTTTTGAATGGTCACTTCCTGTAAGAAGCTCCATTGACTCCTGTGCTTGTATTACCTGCAAGTAATTTGGTACATCCATGCTCACAAATACACGTACATACATACCCATACACACTTTTTGCACACCGCATATATGAGTTGAGAAAGGTTAACAAAGGTAAACAAGCCTGATGTTCTGGGAAGCACTAAAGGATTATTTTGGGGCACTATTGTGGTAACTTCTAAGAACCACTAGAGATTATATAGAAAAATATGTTGCCAGCATTCCTATTTTAGTAAGTGTGCATATGCAGCATAAACTACTGCTTTTGATGTGTATCAGCTAAGTAATCTTACAAAATATTACATACGTACATGTTTGATTAAATAGTTAAGCAAGCCTAGTGTCGATCACAAATATTTATTCTATAAGCACTTCCTAAAGTGCTATATACTTTCTAGTTGACCTCAAACAAACATCTTGAGTACAGCTGTAATAGTTGAAACACAGACTGAAAGACTCATTTGGTCATATGATAATTGTAGAGGATGGTTTTAATTAGGGTGTAGACAGAAAAAAAAAAAAAAGTATCAACATTTGTTTCTAATAAAGAAAAGCCTACATTATTTCCATTATTTAGGGTTTGTTATTTTTGTTTGGCTGAATTTGCCAGGAGCATCTCTTTGCTTCACAATTAAATTTTAGACTGTACACCATGGGTAGTCCTACTACTCCCAGGGTAAAAGTTACCAAAACTGCACAGCAGGACACCAACCCAGATCAAGCAATGTGCAACACCTCTTGCTCATTTTGGCTAATTTCCACTGGCCTCTCTAAGACAGAAGAAATTTCCACAGAAATGCACATTCACACATACTCGTTTTTCTGATAAGTGTGTTTTTACCATGCTGACTCTTAACTAACCTTTGCTCCTGGAAACACGAAGAAAATGTGTGTGTACTTTCTTGATGGGATTATACATATGCAACTGCTATGAGATTTAACATACCCAGACTGCAAATAGCCATGGTTAAAACTTTTCTCCCTCATCTTTCATTTCTTATCCATCTCCCATCAACCCCCCTTCACCAACTGAAACCATATGAACAAACTCATGTGTAAGTGCCAGCAGTCCTTTCCTTGAGTGATACTGCCGCAGCACACAAAAAGAAAACCCCAGTGCAGCACTACCAAGTTCTCTCAGTCAATAATGGAATTTTTTTTTTTTGGCTTCGCTGCAGCCTCCACTCTGATGGAAAAATCAAAAGTGACAGATCTTCTTCCCTTTTGACACTCCATTTCTCTTACCTGTTGGACTTGTTTTCTTTGCCCCAAAGACACTTAGTGTGCATGAGAATATCAGTGTGGTACTGCAGGGGTAGGCTGTCTTTCTCCAAAGTATAACTAAGAATGACACTGGCAGTATGTATTCAACTGATGAGTAGAAGGAGTTAATTACTCATATGCATGCTTGTTATTTAATTTTGCTGCCAGGTTTGTAACAGTGGTTGTTCCTTAGGCTCAAGGTCTCTCTATGCATGCAGCATCGAAAATCTTTGTATTTTGACTACAAGGACACCCAAACACCTTTGCAAATCTTACTAACTGGTATTACAGACCCTGGGTGAACCCTGGCTGCACTTTAGATGTAGAATAACTGCACTTTAAATCCAGAGTAATTCCACTGACCACGTTGGAAAGTAATTTTGACATAACTTAGCCCTGAAACATGATGTAGAGCCAAATCTGTTTGAATATATATTGGGCGTGTACTACCATAGTGGAGCACAGTGGCTGTGTAACAACGAACAGCAGCAGTGCTCAAAGGTTTTGGAGTGAAAGTGAGGAACATGTCCTGCTGGAACTGCAGATGGAACATAAGGAGGTGGAATGCAATAACCACAGCTGAAACCTAGCCAGGACATCGCTGCTAACCACCCACGCTCTCACTAAATGGCCTACAGGGTCTTTACTGACTAAAAGTATGCAGGTTCTCTGTTTTATATCTCATACCAAAGACATATACCAGCAGCACAGATCCCTGCACAAGTAACCTGCTGAAGTGTTGGTTCTGGACTAATTTACAAAGAGTGGAATGAATTCTCAACATATGATTCCATACAGGGACTGAGGGTCCCCACAGGACATCCCAATTACAAAATACCTTTTAATTTTTCAGGTTCACCAATCTTAAATTTTTTTTTTAAAGCATTGCCTTGAAAGACGATGACATTCCCTCAAATGCCAGCTATAAAGTATCCATGTAAACTTAGGGTAGGGGAAAGAGTGTCTTACTGTTTGCAGAAAAGAAATGTTAGTCTAGACTTTCCTGCTCTTCATGAATGTGTATTCACTTCCGCAACTCCAGTAAAATGATTAGAATGCAAGGACACTAGTTTTAAATGCTTCTTCTGATTTTTAAAACATATTGTTTGACTTTTGATAAAATATTCACTTTGTTATGGAATGCTCTTGATTATGGACCAGATAAGAATGTATAATTCACAAGATGAGGAGTTCCACCCCCTCCCCAGCCCCCTCTGAATAACACTGTGTCCTGGTTTCAGCATACAGCACTTATATTTTAAAATCCATGGTAGATCACTGTGGGGTCACAGGAACTTCATTTAATCATAGCAACTACATCAAGTCTCTTTATAATGGGTGTTTGACAAGTTTGTTTCACAGTAAACCTCTGCACACAACTGGAGGAAATTAATCTAAGCACTGTCAGAGCCTGATAATCTTCTCGCATTTACTAGCTTTACAGTGGTATAACTCATGATTTCAACAAAACTTGCTTTGATTTACAACTGTTATGTTGACAACTATTAAATATCAAAACCTGTCACTAATTGATAATAGCAATCACTAATTGATAATAGCAATACTCCTGTTAGCATGGATACACATTGATCTGGTAGCTTTAAGAAGATCCAAAGTAATCTTTCAGCAGCTGTCATTCTCTCATTATTTGACATTTATTTTGAAATATCAGTGCTACTTCTCAAGTATTTTGCCCTTCTCCACTTAAGAATGACACAAATTTTCAAATGCAATTTTATTTTCTTCCCCATCAATTCTGATTGAGATTTTAAAAGACTTTCCTAAGTGAGGAGTTAACACGAAGTGGCCAGATGCTTTTTGGTATCTGCTCATGCAAACATTTTGTAATGCACTTACAGGTGAGATACTTTTTTCTTATGTTCATCAAATGGCAGAATATCAATATTTTATAGGAAAAGATATTCAAATTCCTTTAACAGCAACCCCAAGTATGAAGGAATATGTTGATTCCTTTGCTTCTTTACAAGCTGTGAGAGTGGAAAATTCATTGAAATGTCTCTGAAGAAGCTTTGCCACTAACTTATGGCAAGTAACAGAGTGTTTGCCCTTAGGCAGACATGTCTCCTAAAGGCAACCAAATCACCAAGCACATGGTGTATGAAAGCAAAAATTTTAGACTGTAGGAGGTGCCATGGGGACTTCTCAGGATAGGAGGTAAACAGAGACACATACACAGCAAGCCAGTGAAATGATTCCAACTATAAATTAATGTTACAACAGAATTCTGCATGTAAGTGGGTAAGAAATACTCAGCATGCATATAACCATAGCAATGACTGATTTTTCATGCTTGCTTTCACCATTTTTCCCATATATTGTTGCCCATTTTGGCATACCATACAAGAAAATTTGCCTGATACTGTATCAGTCCTTGAAATCACTTGTGGTTTTACTGTTTGATGTTAGTCCTGCTTAACTCACTGAGAAGTAAGGTTACATTTTCTGTTCTCTGGCAGTCTTTCAGTAAATTTAGCAAGATACTTAAGCCTCTTTCTCAGCCTCAGTTTCACCAACACTGAAAGAATTCCACATGATTTTAATGAGAAACGGGAAACATTGAAAGAGCTCTGATGAAGTATTGTATTTGCAATACACATAGCCACGAGAGACATCCAGGCTGTCCTCAGACAAGACCTTTCCCAATGCACAATGTGATAATACAAACAAATCATGTCTGACATCCTTGCTCCATCTAACACAGAAAGCATCAAAAGCAGGGCAAGACATCTAACAGTAAAGTCAAATTAGATTATCAAATGATCCTTTTCTGACTTGGAATCTAAACTGACTAAAGCCATAACCCCAAATGGCAAAGGTAAGCGACAAAAGCTGAGACTTCCCAGGCTTTTAAGTAAAATTTCTGAAGAAGTCAGAAGGAAATTTGCATAAACAGGGGCACTGTAAGGAACTCAGAAGTTGCCCAAAGATTAAAGCACTGGAGTGAACGTGCCAATAAGTTATACGCATAAACAGGATTTCATTATATGCTTAGTTTTCCGACTGAGCCCAAATCGTTGTATATACTGGGTATATGAGGGAGATTGATTTCCATCTTTAGTATTCATAAGGGGACTATGCATTATTACTTGCAATATACAACACAGTCTTAATGAGGCCTTTTTCCTTTGACTGTTTACCTTAAAAAATTACACCAAAAAACTCCAGGTGTGTCATAGGTGGGAGCATGACGCAAAAGGTAGGCAGCAGCTGAGTACAGAAGTGACAACAAACAGCAAAGATCGCCAGAATACAAAAATGCTGTGGTACATGAAGTGAGCTATCTGTTGGCACATATTAGAGGCATGAATGCAAAAGAAAGTGGAGGAAATTATATTACAGTGTACAAAGTAATAATAACTATGCCTGCATGTCTTAATACCCTCTTGTCCCAGCAGTCCTGACTTTCTAGGCAGCCCACTTCTCCACATTAACAGTAGTCATTTGGAGAGCAGCAAACGTGCCATTAGAAGCACTTTTACAAGTGTATATTCATCCACCAATTAGCTTAATGTGGCCGCTTTCTGCATATTTTCTATCCAGGCTTGCACAAATCTTATTAATATTTCCCCCTGGCGCTTTGACAGATTACCTTGTCATTATGCATCCTGGAGCCTTTTAAACAATATGGGTAAACTACTGTTTGCGAGGTTAATGACAATTATCCCCTAATTACTGCATAAGTCACTCAGTCCACTTTATCTCATAGGCAGGGTTCTGCTCTGTGTATCTGCCATTGTGTCACTGTAAATGAATCTTGTATAGCTATGTTTATCTGTCGTTGCCTTGTAAATTACACTGACAGAAGAATGAACAAATTACTGTGTGTCATCATTTAAATACAGCTTCTGATAAAAAAAAGTCCCACAAGCACAGCACTTGAATTTTAGCCTGATCACAATTAGTAAACACATATTGAATGTTTGAGGAGATATATTTAGAAGTGGATGGGACACAGTGTGGTGGAAGACAGCTCTGAAGTGGTATGTCTAAGAGTGGTAAAACAGGAGTAATATAGAAATCTATAGTAGTAGTAGTAATTCCATTCCTACTGAGAACTTTTCTGCTAATTTTACAGTTGATAGATGACCCAGTGATATTTTCCAAACAACCTCATATTCAGGGCTGTGCCAAATTTCATAATTTCTATTGTTTCTGACTGCAGCCACTTTTATTTTTTAACTGAGAAATCCAAACACAAGTTGGAACAGAAGTGGCATGCACAGAATAATATCAAAGAAGATTACTAATGTGTGTTGTATCTGCTCTGACCAGTCCTAGTGACTCCACCAAGACTGCTCAGTACACAAGAGGGTGCAAAACCTGGCAAGAAGAAGCTAAGTCAATGTACTGAGTTTAAAAAAAAAAAAAAGCACATTGCCTACTGTTTTCCAGAGTATCTGCACTTAGCTATACCAAGGAGGTGGCTCCAAGAGTTTAAAAAAAAATTCTGAATTCGATTTTCCCTCTATGGATTGAGATATTTCTTATTCCAGAAACAGAACTGGTAAATACTGTCTTCATATACATTCAACTCTCTGAAACAATTCCAAGTCACAGTTAAAAGAACTCTACTGGTAGGACATCACTGAGAACAGTATGTCCAGCTTTGAGAGAGACAGCTCAATGTTTTAAACAAGAAGCACACATACTGTCATTGCTCAGAGTCAAAATGTCTACAGTAAAGAACATTAAACTAACAGTTGTTTTTAAAATAATGATTCTTCCAATACTGGTCTTGGAGATGGTTACTGATAGCTTTAGCAACCACAGTCCTTCACAAATAGCACAACAGAAACAATGCATTTCCACTCCTTCCTGGGAAGGTTCTTGAATTGGACAAGACCTTTTAGTACTAGTTTTGCATGACATTTACTGAGAAGAGTTAGTAGTGTTTGCTTATTATTGTGACTCAGGCTACAAATTTCAATTTCTCAAGCTCAGTGCAACCACAGCATGTGAAGCTCCCCTCACCACCAGCTCCAGCACAAACTGAATCCTCTCACTTGCCCTCGGACCCTGACATTTCACTCTTAGAACAAGAGTATTTCCCTGGTTGCTGGGTGAATGGACGATTCTTGGAGTGAGACACTCTTTTAGTTACTTGGATGAAACAGTCTGCTGTGCAGCTTGCAGGAAAACCAGTGTGTAACCGTGGGTATGTCAACTCTGCATGTAACCGTGACATTACACAGTAATGCAATTTTTTGGCTTTGTGGAAACACTTTTTATACACATGTAAGATTCACTCACAAATTACATATGTGTCGATATGACAATGTTACACATATGCATATTCAAAATGTTGTATTTCACACATCTTATTCACCAAACCTTCCCATTTTATACACAGCCTAATACATGAATACATGCTCAGCAGCAGCTTCTGACCACTGCAGTACCAAAAAAAAAAAAAAATTCTCCACAGCCTGGTAATTATTTACTGAAATTCAGCAGGTTGTATCAACACTGAAAACATTTTCATCACAGTAAAGTGCACATTTATTTTGTTGGGTTATGTTACTGTCATATCCAGAAGGAACAGACACACTGAGACATATCAAACTTACTGACAATACTGAAAATAACTGTGGTTTGAATGGAACGTGGATGAGGACAGAATCTCTGACCATGTTCTCAGTATAGGTTGAATGAAAAAACTGTAGTGCAACGGTAAGAAAATTTAGCAGCCATCACTGCCCATGATAACTGAAAAGACTGATTGATTTTGAGTAAGCACTACCTCAAGGGCTTTGGTCCCACTGAGATTGATCTTTGTGTCTGTTCTGCATTCAGTCAATGGTACTTTCAGCAGGATATCCACTGTAGAAAGAAATGGAAGTATTGCAGTGACCTTCCCCCTTTCCTCTAAGTATCCTATTCTTTCTCTGAGTTGAAGGAAAAGTAAAACCAGTATGCCTCATGCTAAAGTGCTAGACAATAGATGGTTTAAAATGCTTAACACTAAACACTGCTATTTTCATGTATAATACTATTTGAGAAACTGCATTTCTAAATTATTGATATTTCTCTTTTAATTTGGATGTTCTTTGGCCTATGATCACTACTAATAGCAGAGAATCTCTGTAAGACAAGTGTTACATTATCTTATTAAGTAGTTGGTAGTCCCAGCAAATGTAGGCAAGGTTAATACCCATTTTCTATGCACACATGGGCCCTAAATACAATATTAACCTTCAAGAGCAGGGAAACAATGATGGCTGCTTCTGTATAAAACTGTGAAACTGGCTTAAGTAAACATTTAAAAATAAAAGCTCTGGCAAAGGAACAGAATGAAGCATAATTATTCATGCCAATTAGGATCTTTAAAAACAATTCAGAAACTATATATTTTTTGTATTTTCACATTTTGGGTTTCATTAGCTTTCTTTGAACAAGATCTAGAGATACTGGATTATTTACAGAGAACTCTGTTCCTTAAGGAATAGTGTTTACATAGGTATTATTCAGCTGCCTGAGATTTTTTACATTTAAATAGAAGCATGTATTTTTGGTCTAAAACTGATTCATAAAGCTAAGTGATACTTATATGGACACAAACTGGCAAATGGGTAAAGTTGAAGGCAAGAAAGAAAGCACTATCAAATTAAAAATGTACATAGTGTTAACAAGACAGCTCAAACACAACATTACTTATGAAAGGAAATTCTGAAGAGACATGTGAACATTTAGAATTATACTAAAACCATTATTTCTGTGTAATAATTTTCAGCTCTCGAGAAGCGAGGTGAAGGAACAGAAAGAACAGAAAAACATTGAGAACAATTCACATTGAGGAGGACACTGGAAGAAATGATACACATCCCCAGTATATACTAGACAGAATAAACAAAGAAATGCTGAACATTTGAGATTAACAGGTGCCATTTGCTGGCCTAACCTTCTATTTAGGCAAAATTCCCCTTTTCTAAACATAATGGAAGTTATTCTTGAGTAAATTCTTCAGAGCTGAGCCATGATGAGGCCTGGGTCACCCATTTAATTTTCCAGTCAAACAGTCTGTTATAGACTAATGGACATGAGTTCATAAGAAAAACTGGGTTTGCGTGCAAAATAAACTTTCATTTGGTTTGCAGCTCCAGAGTTACTGTTTCAACAAAGGTGTACATGATCCGAAAACTTGGAAACTCAAACTGATCAAATTGTGTCTGTACTTAACAGTTTTAACAAGGACCTAAAACATCAAATGGAATTTTTGTAAATTACAAACATCAGAAACCTAGTAAGAAAAACAGTCTTTTTGCATTTTTTAACACCATTTCATATTGTGATCTTGGAGAAAGATGTGTGGGCAATTCAAGGAAACGGAAGTTTCTATCCTGGACTCATCAGCCACTTCTTGTGTATTCTGGACAAAATCATGGTCCTTCCATGCTTCAGATATTTGTCTTTAAAACGGACACAGACACCAGTTTCCCTTACACCATGATGATGTTGTAATGAAAAACATGCTACAGACTTCAAAAGGCTGAAGCCAGGGCATATATGTAACTGTGCTGGTTTGAGGCTAATTGAAATATTTTAATGGGGAAAATTAGATCATTCCTTGTAAAAAGAAAATAATGATGATGTCTATTATCATTCATTGGTTTGCTGAGTGGGATAAAAAGTCTAAACATAAACAATGTGAGGTACCTTTTTCAGCGACTTTGTCCCATTCACTTCTTTCCATCTAGATTCTCTGTGGCTTGATCTAATCCCCTTTTCTTCTAACCCCCACCTTCTCTGACACCTCACCTCTAATTTAATCAATTAACACATAAGCTATGGGTTTCCACTTTGTTTATGTGTGGATTCTGAGATAAGAAGGGAGTTGGAAACAGAGAAGGCTGGGTGGGGGAGGGGTGGGGGAATGATTAGCCATGAACTCTTCTGGGCAGTTTGCTTTGTCCAGGAGAGAATCTGGAAGTTCTGCATTATTTCTAACTTGTGTATAATTGTAAATACTTGTATGTATTATATATATATGCTTGTAAATTTTGCTTTGCTGTAAATACAGCTTTGTCTTACTTCCAAGCCATCTGAG